>PYSQ01000678.1:0-12514 GCA_003049435.1 Nakataea oryzae | reverse complement strand
GTGTGTGTGTGTGTGTGTGTGTGTGTGTGTGTGTGTGTGTGTGCTGGCAGGAAGCCGTGCGGAAGCCTGCCCGGGGCCCAGGCTGCTGCTGCTGCTGCGGCGGCGGCGGCGGGGGGTTGCGATGCGGGGAAGAGCCCGCGCAGGGTTGTGCCTGTCCGTCTGTCCTGTTCTTTGTTTGCTGCTACTGTGTAGCGACGGAGCTGGGTCTCGGTCGATGGCGGGCCGGATCTGGCCTTGACATGCTCGACAAATCAATGGGCGGTCGTCGAGCGGGAAGCTAAGCTGTTGGTGCCTGTTGGTCGCCACGCTTCCGAGGCACCCTGGAGCTCCAGCTACAGAGGGGTAGTACCTGAAGGCAGCGGGGCAGGCGGGTGTGGGTGGGGCCTTGGCTAGCATGTTCGGAGCTTCCTCACTTGTCACTGCCTGCCCCTGGAGCACGTTAATTGATTCGCACACTTTTCCATCCATCGTGCGCGTCAATGCATCCACTGCATCTGACGTGCTTTGGCGTGGATGCCAGCCATGTCCGTCCTCCCACCCCTGTCGCTTTCTACTGCTGCCAACCCCGTCCCAACCCGGCCGTCGCCATCCCGGGCTTGGAAGCGTATCCATGCCACCGCGGCCCGCACTGAAACGCTCGCCGGCGCGGGGAGGGCCGTTGCAGATCCCATCTCGCGGGCCGCGGCCAACCCCTCAAGGCCCCCCCCCCTCCTCCCGTCCGGTCCTCTGGCCTGCCGGTTGTGCCTGTTGGCTAGGTCCTCCCTCTCGGCCCATCCGTCGCATCCTCGCCTGATGATTATGCTTTCAACATGATTCGGGCGTCCCTCAAAAAAGACATCTTATCCGGACACAGGCCGTCTGCCAGTGGTTGCGGGGGCGCTCGTGGACGCACCCCTTTGTGTGTCGTTCCGGCCGAAGCTTTTCCTGCCAGCCATCGGGGATTGTCGTTTCCCTCTATCCGTGGACCCCTTGCATGATGGAAAGCTGACTCGCCCCAACACGGCCTGCGGCTACCTCCAAGGGTGCTACCAGCGCCCCGAGACAACTCTGCGCCTTCGGACCAAACTCTTGCAGCGTCTGCGCCAATGTAGGCACTGCCAGCCATGCACCCGCTATCCGTATAGGGCAACGTCTGACTCGAGCTCGTCCTTCTGCAAGCCCAGCGCCTGAGCTTATCAGACCGTTTCTGGTCTGACCCCTGCCATCGGGCACACCTAGCACTGGGATAGAACGGCGCCTGGACTGTCTTGGCAACGACTTCTCTGGGTGCTCCAGATCCCCGCAGCCTCTCGAGACCGTCCGATCGACTGAGTGGTCGAATTCCTGTTAAGAAACCTGCCGATGACAGCAACCTTCGGAGGACATGCCAAGCCGATCATCATCATGCCAAGGACGATCAAGCTCCGCCCGCGAATCCTTGAACCATCTCCCGCGGCTCTGGGCGGCCTCTGCTAGGAACCCCCTTGGCACCATCCCCTCTCGCGATGCGCCACAGGACTCTCAACTGTTTCGTTTCATGTGTCGCCATCTTGAGACGGGACCGTCCATCAGGCGAGGGCGGGCTCCCTTTGACGAAGCTCTCGATGGCTGCCAGTCGATCTGCTAGGCGCTCCTGGCGCTTGCAAAGTTGCGATGCCGGCCACCCGAGCATCGCCGTGCATCTCGTCTGTAGACATGGCTCCCCTCCGGTCTCCTAGTGGCTGCGTGGCCGTGTGCCTGACCTCATGGGCGCGCTTATGCTTTGGGATGCATATCTCGAGTTGGCCATGTCCATGTCCTTGTCTGTGAGGCAAACATCCCGGATCTAGTCGCCATTCCCGGCCGTCAAGCGTGAGGGGAACTGGTGATAGGGCGATGTCGACGATGCATAGTCACTGGGGAAGCCTACAGCGCGCGATGTCTAACTATCCCACCTAGAAAGGCAAGATGATCGTGGAAAATAACTATATATTCCCCTGCCCGCTCCCTCGATCCGGTTGATCTCTCTTTGTTTCCATTCTGCGTAGACAGTTGAGTCTCTTGAAGCATCACCCTCGGGCAGGGAAAATACACTCGTCAGTCGTCTCCTCCGCTTGCCTCTTCTAGCCGGTTGAACCGAGCATCTTCAGTCATAATTACCAGCGTGCCCATATCTCATTCGACATACCCCGACATTCTCCTTTATTCTCCCTCGCCGTTTTTAAATCACTCGACTCAGCCAAAATGTTCTCCAACGCCATCGTCCTGGCCCTGGCGGTCTCTCCTCTTGTTGCTGCTCACGGCAAAGTTGCTGTCATTACAGGTGATCTAGGCGGCAATACTACCGGACTCGGAATTCTTGGCGGCATCGTTCCTGGACCCGGACCGAACAGCAAGGCAAGTGACGTTTTCTCCCCTGCCGTGCAAGTCAAGTGGGTTCGAGCCTAACGTGACACAATGCTGGCGTAGACCGAGGTGGACACAACGGTCTTCCGGAGCACCGATATCAAAACCGATGGTCTAGGCAGAACGAACAAGAACGGCAGGAACACGGTGGACATGATCGACCTGGCCATGTCGCAATCCGGAACCACATTGCCGCAGGTTTCCGATGGCGGACACATCCAAGGCGTCTTCCACATTGTGACCACTGACGGCGCCGGTCCGGTCCAGGCAGTGCTGGACCCGACGGCCACTGGCGCCTTCTCCAGGGGCATCATGCTCAATGTCGCGCAGCAGGTACCCGGCAGGGGCGGCAACATCCGGCCGGGGAAGGCCAAGCGGACCCTGTTTGAGCGCGCTTGGGACGCCTTGGCATCCACCGGTCTTATCATGAAGCGTGCTGCCAACGTCAACCAAGACCATGTAAGTCGGACCAGCCCCAAATTCTTTGTTTCTGGCTACTTTGGCAACATGTTCCGAGTACTTGGCTAATCAAACACGCCAACACAGCCCGTCAAATTCACTGTCCCGGCCGGAACCACATGCACGGGCGTCATTAAGGGCATCCAGAACACGTGCTTGGTAAAGATTGCGAACGCAAACAGGGTCAGTATCTCGTCCCAACAAGTCCTTTCCACCCAAGTTTACAGACTCGTCTTGGAACCGGCGGTTAACATGCGGGCGTCTCAACTTATAGGCCGGCCCCTTTGGTGGCGTGGTTGCTATCCAGATGGTCCCCAAGGGTGGTGCTGCTGCCGCCGCCAAAGCAGTTCAGGCCAAGCCTGCGGGTGTCCCAGCCCCGGCTGTTCGTCGTGTCGTTGAATCCCCGGAGCCTGCCCACAGCTGCCCTGGCGGCGGCGAGGAGAAGCGGGCCGTCAAGTGGTCCGCGTAAGGGTGCCTTTAAAGACCACCCAAACCCCTTCTCTCTCACAAATCTCCTTGCGTCTCTCCATCTCTCATCTCCTTTCCCTACCGACTGATCTGGGCTCCGCTCCTCCTGAAGCCATGTATGGGCTGGCACTTTGAGCTTGTTGAGGCACGCGGGAAGGCTTTTGTACATAGAATCCTCGTCTCTGCTTCTTATCTCGGTCGTTTCCGGTATCCCATGCTACCGTTTGACGCTGGCACGCCGATCACTTACGAAAGGATAGTCCATTCATTGAATTAAGTAGTTTTTCATATTACCTGCCGCCTTGTCACATTATTCATGCTTTGGTCCCAAGTCTTGAAAGTATAAATTCCGATCCTGTGCTCTGCACCTAGAAGGGGCAGACGGGTATGATGGAGAGGTAAGTGGGTATTGTTGGCTAGGTATCGTGTAAATATGGCCAAAACTCCTCCTCTTTCCGGTGCATCTTTGTGCGAGGGAACGGCACTGCAAATTTCATGATTTACAAACGTGCCTACCATGTAGAAATACAGAGAGTAGAGAAGAGAACAAAGACTGTTTTGTTTTGCCTAGCAGTAACGGCCACGCGTGCTCGCCTTGCTAGTGCTGCACCACCACGGGGCGGCCGGCTTCCCAGTTGTCGAGCGTTTCCCTGACGTTGAGCCAGTACTTGAGGCGGACGGTCTGGGCGACGGCAGCGGCGGGGTCGTCGGCGGCAAAGGCGGCGGCCAGGGCGGCCTCGCAGGCGGCCACGCGCTCCTCGTTGCGGGCCCGGATCGGCTCGAGGTCCTCCTCGGTCTCGGCGTCCTCGATGTCCTCGCGCACCATCATGACCTCGGCCAGCAGCGCCGTGTCGGGCCGCGCCAGGCTCGCGGCCTCGTCCCCGGCCAGGTCCAGGCCGTGGCGGCTGCGGAGCAGGTACTGCGCCCGCTGCAGGGGCGACGAGAGCGTCCTGTAGGCCGCGTTGATGTGCGACGACGCCGCCTCGGCCCGCCGCCGCGCCACCGAGTGCCGGCCGCGCCCCGCCCCTGTGCCGTGCCCGTCGTCCGAGGGCGCGTCCGCTGCGCCCGGTGACGGGGGCGAGGCGGCAGCCGCGTGGTGGTGGAAGTCCGGGTGCACGGCGGCCTGCAGCTGCAGGAACTCGCGCCGGAGGGCGCGCACGTCGATCTCAAAGGGGCCCTCGGGCGGCGGGCCGGCGGCGAGCGTCTGCGGGAAGAGCGCGTAGTAGTCGGGCTCTCCGGGATGATCCTTGTTCTTCTGGCGCATGCCCCCGTTGCCGCGCAATCCTCCTCCGT
Organism: Nakataea oryzae; assembly: GCA_003049435.1. Taxonomy (NCBI): domain Eukaryota; kingdom Fungi; phylum Ascomycota; class Sordariomycetes; order Magnaporthales; family Magnaporthaceae; genus Nakataea; species Nakataea oryzae. The sequence continues at coordinate 7,930 of PYSQ01000678.1, read as the reverse complement.
CTTCTGCTGCTGCGTCCCGGGAGCCTTGCGCGGCGGAACGTGCGGCGGCCGCGCTTTTGAAAAAACGCCGAGCTGTTGGCGGCGGCGGCGCGGGGCAGGCAGCGGGGCAGGCAGCGGGGGCGGCGGCGAGGAGTCGTGGCCGGGGTCTCGACGTCGAAGCCGGCGATGGTTGCAGTGCCGAGCCTGTGGCTATACTGGGCGAGCTGGCGAGGGAGGGAGAGCAGGAGAACAGGCGCAAGGGTGGCGACGGGGCGGCGGCGTCGCGGGCGCAGGCTGCACAGAGGCGGGCGAGCTGTCGCGGCCGCGGCCTTGAGCTGCTTGTAATTGAGCGGTGCATTGTCGCCAAAAACCCAGGCCTAGATTGACGTCAGATAGAGCGATGGTGCTTGCTTTGGCGTGGATCCCTGGAGTTGGGTCGGGTGCTGGGGTTTGGTGTTGAAGTGTTAAGTACTGAAGAAAAAAAGAAGGTAGAAGTCGTCGGTAGGTGGTGCATCAAAGAAATTCCCCACGATGTTCAAAGATCCGCCTCCGAAAAAAAGTCCCCCAACTCCGCTGGCCGAGAATTATTTACATACGTCATGTTGTTCCTTGTGGGCTCATGAATAGCATTTTATCCAACAACAACAACAAAAAAAAACAAGTATCTATCTACGCGCCTACATATGCACGTATTCATCTTTCTTTCTCCTTTCGCCGCCATCTCAATCAGTATGCATTCAAAGAAATCATGCTCTACTCGGCCAGAATGTGATTTATATATGATGCGATGACAGTTGTTACATGGCTTAAACGACAACTCCTACTTAGGTTACTGTATAGGAGGTAGCCCAAGCGCAGGAATAGGGAAATCTGCACCCACAGAGATATCCGCGGGACTGTAGTGCCACCAGAAACCCCAAAGTAGTGCGCCCAGCTCTCAAATCAAGCATCAAATGCAGCATGGAGCGTACATACATGCATAGGTATGTACCTACAGTAGGTACACATAGGGTGCCACTCCACCCCCCCCACAGCTGCAGGATCTGTAGGTTGGGTCGTGCAGGCACCAGCCAGCCAGCACCCACTCACAACCAATCCTTGGCATTGGCATAGGTCTGACGGCAACCTGAGTCGAGCCTACAGGTCGCGTTCACTTACCTCGACAGTCCCGAGCTCCAGATACCGTGCATAGCATGGTTCCAGCAATATCTAGCCAGCTACCCATCTCGCCTGCTTGCGCTAGCTCTCCAGCAAACCCCAGCTTTGAGCTATGCCTGGCGCAGGGCCCATCCTGGCGAAGCACATCGCTGCAGGCACTCTGTGGCTGAGCAGAGAGGATAGCCGGCTTTCGAGTGAGCAATGGCTCGCCTTGCAACAGCCGAGACGGTGGCACGCCTTTGCCCGTCATGACCGGCCGGTGCCCGCGTCCGCCACCGCTTCTTTAGTGCCTCACATCGAATTGATGTCACCAGAGACAGATGTCCCGGCGCTGCCTGACGAGATACAGACCCTTCTTCTCCATGCCCTGGGCTCAACCTCGAAGCTCTACAAGCACCACTGGATCGAGCTGGAGATTGCCATCTGCGGAGATGTCACCGCCGCCGTCCGTGTTTCCCTCCTGCCCGAGGACGTCGACCGGCGCCTGGTCAACCGGTCCAACGCCCCATTGAAAAAGCTCTTTAATGCCCTTTTGCAGCGCCTCGATTTTGCTTCATCCGCCTGGCACGGCGACCCCAGCGCTGTCAGCGCCACCCAGCCTGCGTCTTGGGTAGCTTCTGGGGACGGCAAAAACGTGGCTGACGACGGTGATGATGTTTCTCTGCTCCACCTGTTCAACACTATTCCATCGCCTGATCCGCAGCCCCAGCAGCTTGTGGACTCGTTCGACCGCGAATGCAGCTACAGCATCCTGGACAGTCGAATTCCAGGACTCAAAACAACACTCTATCCCTACCAGCGCCGATCAGCGGCGCTGATGTTCCAGCGAGAAGCACAGCCATCGCAGACCCTGGATCCACGACTTAGTATGGTGGTCGACCATAACGGCCAGCCCTGGTATTATGATTCAGCGGCCGGCACTGCTCTGAGGGAGCCGAGGTTCTACGAAGATGTTTGTGGCGGAATACTTGCGGAAGACATGGGCACCGGAAAGACCCTGATTTGTCTAGCCTTGGTTCTTGCCACCCGCCATCAACCAGCGTACATGCCAGATATCTACAAGAGCGAGGTTCCGGTCAGGCCCAAAATCGCATCTCTTGCTGATATGGCTGCCTCGGCGGGCTCGCGTGCGTCGGTACCATGGGGCGCTTACTTTGACGAGTTTTCCCAGTACGGTCGACACTACAAAAACTGCCTTGAAATCATCGCGAGAAATCCGGCGTGGTATATCCTCCCACGTCCGATTCCAAGGCGCACGTCCCGGCTTCCGCGGGCGGTTCTCCCTCCGTTAAAGATATTCCTAAGCCGAACCACTTTGATCGTGGTTCCGGCCAACCTCTTGCAACAATGGAAGGACGAAATTGCCACGCATACAAGCGGACTGCGTGTTCTTTTCTTGGCCGTCGGGGAGGGCGAAATACCCGAAGCTGTCGAGCTGGCAAAATATGAACTCGTCATCTTCTCCATCTCGCGCTTCGTGGCGCTTCATGCGCGCCGAGTCGCAGATGAGAACGGTGCCTTGGTGCTGAAGTCGCCCATGTCCCAGGTTCACTTCAAGCGGATCATTGTGGACGAAGGCCACCAACTGGGGAACTCAAAGATTGGGAAGAAGTCGAACATGCTTCAGGTGCTCGACCTCATCCAGGCTTCTGCCCGGTGGATCGTAACAGGAACACCATCCACGGGGCTGTTCGGAATCGACGGTGGTGATTTTGGCTTGGCCAGCGACGGCCTAGCTGTCGAATATGCCAGGAAGAAAATGGCCGAGTCCTCGGAGCAGCAAGAGCGCAAGGACCTGGAGCGCATCGGGTCTATCGCTTCACTATACCTGGGAGCGCGACCTTGGGCCAACAGCCACGCTGAGGATGATGGAGACTCGCCTGCGGAGTGGTCCGTCTACATGATGCAAAGGAAGCATAGCAGCCGCGGGCGAGGTTGTCATTCCGTGCTCAAGTCGACACTCGAATCCTTAATTATTCGCCATCGCAAATCGGAAATAGGCGACTTGCTCCCCGATGTCATGGAAAAGATTGTCTACCTAGATGGGTCCTACCAAGACAAGCTCGCATCCAATCTGTTTTCGATGATGGTAATCGCCAACGCCGTGCAGTCTCAGCGTACGGATCGAGACTACTTCTTCCATCCTCGGCAACGCAAAAGTCTGCTTCAACTGGTCTCGAACGAAAAGCAGGCTACCCTCTTTGGTGGATCCTTCTTTGATAGGTCTGATATTCTCAAGGCCGTTCAAACGGCAGAAGAATTCCTGGAAGCGAAAAAGATCCCAGTGAGCGAGGACGATGAGCGGCTGCTGCGCGATGCCATAGCCTTCGGCAAGCTCGCGGCCGCAAACCAGGTCAAACATGCCGCCAAAACATATAACGAGGTTCCCGTTTACGTCGAAAACTTCCCTGGTGGCGAATCCAGGGAAAACCTGCAGGGCTGGTCCATCATGGACGAGGCGGGCGTCCACAGCAAAGGGCGTCGACTGGTCTGCACAGATGCGCCTATCCTTCTGGCCCTCCAGCGGTTCGTGCGCCCCTGGATGAGTTCTCCAGAGTCTCTCGACATTGTTTTCCGCTCCGGGACATTTGCGCAAAGGGGGCAAGCGGAGAAGGCCAAGACCCAAGAGACGGCGATCCACGCCTTTTCGACCGAGGCGACCGATGCGACGCTGGCCGGGAACACCAAGCTGGGAGACGGCACCAGTCCGAAAAAATCACGATCCAAGCCAAGTCTGGAGGCGGCATTGGACGACGCAGAGAACAGCGCACCAGAGGAGATTGCTGAATCGCTCGCGGGGGCTCGGCTTGTCTCGACAGCTTCTGCAAAGTTGTCTTACTTGCTCGACGCGATCATCGAGAACCAACAGTCGGAGAAGATTCTGGTTTTTTACGAGAGTGAAAATGTGGCGTATTGGATAGCAGGATTCTTGGAGATTGTAAGCGCCTGCCCCTCTCTCTTCTACCTTGGTCTTCTTTGGTGATACTGCTTACTGACTTCCGATAGTTGCAAGTTCGGCATCTTATTTACGCCAAGTCACTCACGGCAAAGCGCAGAGCACAATACGTTGCGACCTTTAACGAGAACCCCAAGTTCAGGTTTGTATTAGGCCACTTGCCCTGACATGGGACCTCAAGACATATTTCGAACAGCGCCGTCATACTAACGGTACCTTATGAAAGGGTCATGTTGATGGACTTGACACAGGCGGCATTTGGTCTCGACATGCGCTCCGCCTCAAGAATCTACTTTATCAGCCCCGTGCTCAACCCCCAGGTTGAGGCGCAGGCGATCGGACGAGCGAGGCGCATCAGCCAGAACAAGGCGGTGACGGTCGAGACGCTGGTGCTGCGAGAAACGCTCGAGGAAGCCATCGTGGAGCGGCGCGGGAACATGACGCAGGCCGAGCACCGGAAGTGCAAGTCCTTGCTGGATGACCGGCCGCTGTTCGAGTGGTTTCGCAACGCCAAGATCTTGCCGCTCCCAGAAGACGAGCCAGACGGCCCGGCGCAGATGGCCCCCTTGAAAACGCCATTGCCGCTGTTTGGTCACGGAGCAGGCAAGATATCCCACCCGGACGAGGACCTGGTGGTGCGGGGCAACGACACCAAGGAGAAATGCACAGCGGGCAGTGCCAAACGGCCGCTGATTGCGGTTTTGGCGGACGACAGAGAGGCGGCGGCGGTGGACAAGACTACGAAGCGAGCGAGAGAGAGCAAGGGCGTTCGGTTTGTGGACGCTGTCGGAGATGAATAAGCACGGACATTGGCAGGTTCTTGGGAGTTTCTTGGGAGTGGGCAAAATTACAAGGTATGACGGTATGGGGAGTGGGCGTTTGACGGTCTGGGTCTTGACGGACAGCTTCGGGGCTGGAGTTTCTGGGCTGATGGGGCGTTTTTGGTGGGTATCGCGTTTTCTCGCCGTGGATATGGAAGATCGTCATCTAGGAAGGGCCCGCTTATGTAGAGCTAGCAGCGAGAGGGAAGCGAGGATCTTGGGCGACGGGGAACGCGGCCGGATCTGCGGTGCTATGCGGCCGTTCTCTTCGGCAGGTCGGCTTCCGCACGGGGAAATAGACGGCACTACCTCGGCCATGGGCCTCGAGAAGACATGGTGCCGACTTGCTTGTTGGGATGTGCACATTGCAGATGCCAGGAGGCGGCGGCCCAAGCCTGCTTGCTGTTCCAGAAAAACAACAAGCGGATGATGGCATGCCAGGTTGCATCGGCGTCAAAGATTTGGCGCTGTTTCCATGGTTCAGCAGGCGGCTAAGCCTCTGCTCGCAGGCCCCGCCGGGCGGGACCAACCCGTCGTGGTACGGGCTGTGGGCTTTGCTGCGTCGCTGGGTGTGTCGCTGGATTTGTCGCTGAATAAAGCGTCAGACATGGACGGCAGCGGGCTTGATTGCGCGTCAATGCGCGTCCGCTCGACGGATATTGACTGATTGCTTTCCTGCCTCGCGATGCGGAGGAAACATGCCGCGACGGAGCTGCACGGCAAAAACAGGCGGCTCAGGCGGCTTAGGCGCAGTGCACCCCCTCCCCTCGCAGGCCCGTGCCAACTGGATGCGGCCTGCCCGGCTGCGTTGGTGGGGATGCGGCTGCTGTGGGCACCGGACTGGATCGATGATGTGGTCATGGTCATGGCAGTCGGTTTTTTGTGCCATCGAGCCCCTCCCAACCCCCCCGCCGTCCCGTCCATGCATTCCTTCCCGGCTTTTCGGGTGCCGTTCGGCGCTGGCGTCATTTGCCTTTGCTGGGACTGGGGCAGCCCTCCACGCTTGACTCGCTCGCCCGCCCGCCCCGGCCACACACCACACGACATTTGATTGATGAAAATAGGCTTGGGCCGGTGGGATGCCCCGATCGAATGAGGAGGCAGCCGGGTGGGTGCCCTTGAGGACAGACCACCCCCCCTGGCAGGCAACGACTGATGGGCAAGTCAGCCGTCATGCCTGCTGTTCAGCTCGCGTGAGAGAAATGAAGAAGGAAAGAAAGGAAAAAAAAAGCCGCAGGGAATATTGATTGGCTCGGGCATCGTCGTGGTGCGTGCAGGTGTCGGCCCCCGGACTGCGTTCCTGGCTTGCTGCAGGCGCCTGCAGCTCAACAAACCCCCCTCTCGCGGACTGGTCAGGCAAGCAGCCCCGTGCGGGAGGTGAGGCGAAGGCTTTCCAGGCGCCTCCCCGACCCCAGCGAGCCGCGTCCTGCTTCTGCGCCGCCCCGTACCCGCTCTCCATCCCATCCATACATTTTTTTTTCTACACATCGGGCCGCCATGTAGGTAGGGCTCACGGGCGGGCGCACAGCTGCATGCACGGAAAACGAACACGTTGTGCCTGCCACCCCCCACGGGGCTCTTGGCTGGCGTCGCGCGGGAAGGCAAGAGAGGGGAGGAGAGAGATCGGACCATCCATACATCCATCCAGACGAGCCGGCGCGGGCATGCTGCGGTGCGGTGCGGTGCGGTGCGGTGTGGTGCAAGCGCACTGGGTCTTGAAACAAGCAAAATAAACAAATACGGCCAAGGGGCGGCGCAAGCAGGGCCAGCCAGCATCCCGCGCGGCGACGCAGCCAATGCTTGCCGCTGGCGCGCACCGCCCTGCTCGGCATGGCAATTCTGGCAAGGAGTTGGTGGACCGGCAGCAGCCTGGCCTTGGCTATCCTGTTCGCCCGCCAATAAATATATCCCCAAGGGCCCCCCTCGGCTTTCCCCTCGGGGCCCAGTGCTGGATTCCATTCCCGAACCGGTCACGAGTCGAGTTAGGACGGTGAGATGATCAAAGAGGGACAAGAGAAACAAGCATAGCCGTGGCCTGCATACATGACTTGGATCCCAGCATCACTACGCCCACTCTTGCTTCTTGGCCCGCCGATTTGATCAGCCCGCCTCCGACCGCCTTCTGTGCCGTGGCTTGCGAAGGGCCCGATTTCCGTCAGGGGTCGGGGAAGGAGCGGACTGACAGGAACGACGGCGACGGAGACGACAACGACAAAGGACAACGACGAGCGCACAGCGGCATAGCAGCCTGGAGATCTCGGCCAACACCCAGCCGGCAGACAAAGCGCAAAAGACATTCCAGGCCGACGACGGATAAACGAAGCATGTTTCAAGTTGCTGTGCCCGCGCAGGATCGACCGTTCCGGAGCGAGCCGCGCCAGCAGCATCCGAACCAGCAGAGCCAGAACCAGAACCAGAACCAGCGCCACCACCACCAGCCTCCAAGCCACGGGAAGCTGCCGGGGAGGGGCCCCCGGTCGAGGAGCTCGCTCCCGCCGCCGACGGTCCGCGCGAGCGACGAGGACCCGGAGGACTCGATCCGCAAGGGCCTGTATGCCGCGCTGGCCCAGGCCACCCACCAGCGGGACCATGGCGCCGCCGCCGCCGCCAGGCCTCTGGGGGCGCTTCCTGCCGACGACGAGGCCGCCGAGCTGTTTTTCAGCTCGAGCGGCATGCCCCCGGGGCTGACGGCGCCTGCGACGCGGTCTGCCACCACGGATGGCAACTTTCGGTGAGTGCACACTATTGCTTATTCATCCGCCTTCTTTGCTTTTTTTCTTCTATTGTCATCTTATTCTTTTGTTCTATTGCTTCTTCCTGGCGCCTCGCTTGCATCTTTTCTGCCTTGGCCGTTGTCTAGTTTTCGCCGGCCTGCAAATCCTTGTGCTACCCTGCCCCGCCCACTTTTTTTTTCCCTTTTGCCAAGAGCCCATCGTCGCTACACCGCACAATGGCGCACAATCCCCCTCCCTTGCATTGCTTGCTGCTGCTTGCTTGCTTGCGCTTGGGTTTGCAG
>PYSQ01000676.1:0-12534 GCA_003049435.1 Nakataea oryzae | reverse complement strand
GGCCCTTGCCGTTCCCATCCCCGCCGCCGCCGCCGCCGCCGCCGCCGAAGCCACCACGGCCGAGACCTTGCCGATCCCGCGCTTCCTCATGTTCCAGCCGCGCGGCGAGGGAGACGAGGGCGGACCGTCGCAAGTGGATGAGGAGGACGAGGACGAGGGCCGGCAGGTCGCCGTCGTGCACGACGAGGACGAGCGCACGGCGGACCTGCTTGACGTCCTGGCCCTCACGTCGCCCAACGACGAGCCCATGAGCGGGAAGCCGTTCCGGGAAAGCTACGACGGGGCGATCCTGCAGGGCTTGGTGGAGGCGGCCATGCCGCAGCCGCTGAGGCGCCTGTCCGAGCTGGCCGTGCCCAAGAGGAAGCTGGGCAGTCTGCTTTCGCTGCTGCTGGTGGCGCCTCCTTCCGGAAAAGGCGAGGGGGAGACGGCATCCCCGACTGGAGGGTTACAGGCAGGCGGCGATCTCGTGCAGGAGTTGCTGGCATCTGGGGACGGCGAGCTGTTGAACGTGGAAAAGTTCGACGAGGTACTGAAGAAGTGCCAGGTGGAAGTGCAGGCTGGACTCGACAAGTTGTTTGATGTTTTGTTTGGCTGAACGCGTGCAAAGGGGAATAGACAGCGGCGTGAAGTAGGGGTTCAGAGTCAAAGGGCATGTCGGTTGATAGCCTCGGCCTTTCCGCTCAGGTGTGAGAACAGTCGAGTAAAAACATGACGATGCTGTCCGACTAGATGTTCCAAACACGCACGCACTCCCTTGAACGTACTTGTTCAATTGATTGACATCCCGTGGACTGCCTATACACATCATACAGCGCCTGGTTGACTTGTAATTACGGATATGCACTCTTGGTCAATACCGACGACTACATAGCCACCCCGCCCTCAGGAGCTGGTTGCAGTGTCAGCGTAGAGATGACAAATGTCGGTCTCATCCACAATCTGAACCTTGATGCTTCCGTTGCGGGGATCCGAGGAGAGTACCAGGCCGTCCATGGCCTTTTCGAGAGGGAAAACATGCGTGACAAGTTTCTTGAGATCCAGGATCCCGCCTGTCATGCACGCGATCCCAGCCGGCCACGTATCGCGATATCTGTTGATGAAGCGCAGGTCGATCTGGCGAGCGGGCCGGTCAGTCGCAGGCAGCCAAGCAATTTTCGTCCGTCAGGAAAACAAAGAAAACCACTCACCTCGGCCAGCGACAGGTGCATGAACGGCAGGTTATTCATCACCTCCTTCCCAACCCCAATGACGCACACAACACCTCCCCTGCGCACCGCAAACGCAGCCGTGCAGACGCTGGCCTCGACGCCCGTGCACTCGAGCACGACCGGCGGCGCCGCGTACTCGTCGCCGCCGCCGCCGTCGTCCGCGGCCCCGAACAGCCTCCTGACCCCGCGCGCGCTCTCCTCGGGCGTGGCGGCCGGGTCGACGAGGTACGTCATGCACGACGGCACCAGCTCGCGCGCGAACTCGAGCCGCCGCGGCTCCACGTCCGTGACGACCAGCGGGTGCGCGCCCGACGCGCGCGCGGCGGCCAGCGCGATCAGCCCGATGGGGCCCGCTCCGCACACGACGGCAGCCCGGCCCAGGCTGATCTGCGCCGTGCGGATGCCGTGCAGGACGACGCTGAGAGGCTCGAGCAGGGCGCCCTCGGCGAAGGAGACGTTGTCGGGGAGCCTGTGTGTGGAGGTGGGGGTGGTAGGATGCTGTGTTAGCTCTTTCTGTTTTGGTCTCCTATATCGATACCAGGACACCTGGGACCTACTTATGCAGCCACTTGGCCGGGTGGATCTTGTATCGCTGCAGCATGCCATGGTCGGGGTACACTCCTGCAAACCGCACGTCATCGCAAAGGTTGTATCGGCCCTCCTGGCACAGGAAGCAGTTGTCGCACGGCACACCCGGCTCGACAGCCACCCGATCACCTGTTATCGTCCGCTGTGTCAATAAAGGCTATATGTGTGTGGTGTAGTAAACACTCGGCTGGGTAGAGAAGGGTGAAGTACCGGTCTTGAGGTTGTTCACGCCCTCTCCGCATTTGAGAACGATGCCGGCGGATTCATGGCCAAGAATGCAGTCCCCCTTAACAACCAACGAGCCTATGCGGCCCGTCTTCCAGAAATGGACGTCGGATCTGCACCATGGGCGTCAAACACTATATGATTAATATTGGCACAACATCCAGCTGATCATTTGTTGGTGCTGTACTTGCCCGCAGATTCCCGTGGTCTTGACATGAATGAGGACCTCGCCGGGCCCCGGAGAGGGAACTGGGGCCTCGACCTGCTTCAGCTGGTGGTCTGCAGTCACCTGAAGCGACGGGTTTGGCAGGAGGGGAGGATCCGGGAGCTGGGCCATGATGTGCAGCAGGTGGTGATGCGGTTGTCGAGAATATTATTGGTGTACGAATTGGGGATGCACAGTCTGATGCCGCCTGCCGAGGCCTGCTTCTGCTGGAAATGGGTCTTTGTATATTCGAAGCTGTCTCGGAGACCTCTCCGTCGGGGCCCTTGATAAGGCGGGGGTAGGTCCCAAGCGGTGCTTATGCTTTCCTAATTGGGGAAAGTCCTGGATATGTGCAGAGCACTACCCCATAAACCATTATTCCCGACTTCGTACCCGCTGTTCCTTCCCCATGATTTGCTTCATTGGCACTCCCCCGCACTCTCCACCTCGCCCCCGCCGCCCCTTAGTTTCTTTTTTGTGGTCTGTACCATAATCCGCTTGTCCGTCACTTCGAGGATAATGTGCAGCACCAAGCATTTGGCCAGGGCCTTGCGGCGAGCGTGGTCAATGCAGCACTTCTTGTGCGAGGGCGAAGTCAACCCAAATAGTATGCTTCCACCAAGCTTGATTCAGGCGATCCATTATGTCAAACTATCAAGATATATCCGTGGCTAGGAGATGCCGCCTACAAGTCCACAAACTCTCCACGCAAGTATTCCCCATTCTTGAGGCCGCGCAGGTAGCCCACCACCTTCTCAGCCAAGGGGCCGGCCTCGTAGCCAAAGAACTTGTAAGCGGCCGGCCCGGGGAGCGAGTGGCCAAACCTGCGCAGGCAGATGCCTGCGTCGGCGTATCGCTCCCAGCCCTGCGGCGCGTAGGGCTCGATGACGACAGCCGGGATGCCGCCGCCGTCGCCGTGCCTGCGCAGCGTCTCGCGCCTGTACGCAACGGGCTGCTCGTCAAAGAGCCGCTGGCAGGGGAAGCTGACGACGCGCGCGCGCACGCCGTGCCTCTCGGCCAGCTCCGCCGCCACGCCGAGCGCCAGCGCCAGCTCGGCGCCGACGCCGAGGATGGTCAGCTGCGCCCGCCCGGAGGCGGTGTCCTCCTCATCCTCCTGCACCACATACGCCCCCTTGCCCACCGCCGCCCGCCTGGTCCGCGGCGCCAGCTGCGGCAGCTTTTGGCGCGACGTGGAGATGATGGTGGGGCGCGAGCGCTCGCTGACGGCCACCTCCCACGCGCCGGCCGCCTCCTCGCTGTCGGCGGGCCGGATGTAGAGCAGGTTCGGGGTGGCGCGGAACAGGGCGGCCAGCTCGATGGGCTGGTGCGTCGGGCCGTCCTCGCCCATGCCGATCGAGTCGTGCGTGGCCGCGTGGATGACCTGGAGGCGCTGCAGCGCGCCCATGCGCACCGCGGGCGCCGCGTACAGGTAGAACATGAAGAAGGACGACGTGACGGGCACAAAGGTCCCCGGGTTGTAGGCCGCGATGCCGTTGGATATGGCGCACATGGCGTGCTCGCGGACGCCGTAGTGGATGTAGCGGCCGGCATATGAGCCGTTGAGGCCGCAAGACGGACGGACGTCTGGCTGTGATTATATCTTTGCATCAGTATTCGGTGTTCCAGTCGAGCCAAGAGGGCCTCACACCATACTTACGTTCTGAAAGTCTTCCTTCCCTTCCCACTCCATATGCACCGACGGCGTTAGGTCGGCGGTGCCAACCACAAACGAGTTGATCGCCTTGGCAATAGGATTGAGCACAAGTCCCGAAGAGGCCCTCGTGGCAGTCGGCTTGTCCGGGAAGTTCGCGGGTATGTGGTCCCTCCAGTTGTCGGGCAGCTCTCCGCGCATCCTCCTTCTGAACTCTGAGGCCAGATCGGGGTGCTCCTTCTCGTACTGGTCCACAAGGGACTCCCATCCAGCCACCAGTGCGTTGCCCCGCTCGTGCAGACCCTCAAAGAAGTCGCGGACGGTCTCGCCAATGACAAAGTGCTGGTCCGGGTCGAAGCCGTTTGCTCGCTTCATGTTGGCCACGTCCTCCTTCCCAAACGCTTGTCCGTGGGCATCGGCCGTCCCTGCCACTGCGCTCCCAAGCCCAATGACGGTGCGCACATTGATAAAGGTCGGCTTCCCCTGCGAGGATGTGCGCGAATCCTGGAGCGCCTTGACGAGACCCTCGACGTCGTAGCACCCATCCTTCACATCCACAACGCGCCAGCCGCATGCCTCCATCTTGGTGTTGACATCCTCGGAGTTGGTGAGGTCGACCGAGCCGTCGCAGGTGATCTGGTTGTTGTCGTATATGATTGTGAGGTTGTCGAGGCGCAGATGTCCTGCAAGCGAGATGGCCTCGAGAGCCACGCCCTCTTGGAGACAGGCATCGCCGATCATGCACCAGACATGGTTCGAAACGACGGGGAAATTCGGGCGGTTGTATGTGGCGGCAAGGTTCTTCGTCGCGATCGCCAGGCCGACGGCGTTGGCAACACCCTGTCCCAGGGGCCCCGTCGTAACCTCGACGCCTTCGTGCTCAATCTCTGGGTGGCCAGGGCACAGAGCGTCGACGCGCTCCGAGTGGTAAGACTTGAGCTGATCGAAAGTCATGGCCTTGTAGCCGCTGAGATGGAGGAAGACATATTGGAAGATGCACGTGTGGCCTGATGGACTCTCAGTACTTGTCTCCACGGGGCTCCTGCATCGCACGAGGCTGCCAGTGAAATATGGAACGCACCGTTGGAAAGGACGAAGCGGTCGCGGTTGAAGTAGTCGGGGTTGTGAGGCGCGTACTTCATGACGTATCGCCAAAGCGCAACGCCAATGGCAGCCATGCCAATGGCGCCACTATTACGACGAGGAAATAAATGTCAGTCATAGTTCTCAAGCGAGAACATACATTGCGAATGTGCTCTGTCGCTATTGGCAATTTGTGCACGGCTTTCTCACCCAGGGTGGCCACCGTTAAACTGCTGGCACAGATCGGCCACAAGTAGTCGGATGGTCTTGAGAACCACGTCGTGGTCCTTGGCCCGGACGGCCAGTGCTTTGCTTGCAACGACTCCATTGTTGTTGGTGTCGTCGACTCTTTCTGGCGCCATTTTTCTTGTTGGAGTCGTAATCCACGAGAAAGAAACAAGGGCCGTCTTGGTTATCCTGCTTGAGAAGGCTGTTGCGCGCTGCTGTGCTGACCTCTGAAAATACTCGCAGCAACACGGCTATAGGGAACAAGAAGCAGAAATATGGTCTGTTGACTGTCGCCAGCATAACTCCCGTCGGGCTGCCCGGCCGCCAGGGGCTTGAAGACGGACGAGGTGGTCGAGTGGCTACAATTACCCGATTGGGAATGTCGGACAGCACTGGGGGTTGAGGGGTCATGCGCCCCCGCATGTCGACGGCAGGACCCAGTCTGCGCCTTCATTCTTGTTTTTGATGGCACAATGCTCGCCGCTGCCGCTGCAGGGCTTGCGAGAGCACGAAACAAAGCAGGGCGAGAAATTCCCGAATGTAGCCGCCTTCATGCACCCCCAGCCTCCCACCTTCTTTGCCACGCCTCCCCGCAGCCCTCGAGGCCCCACGCCCTGCATGGAGGCGGACCGAGCAGCCTCGGGGCCGGCCGAGGATGCCGGCAGTCAGAGGCCGAAGCTCAAGCGAAGCCGCTCCGGGTGCCAGAAGTGCCGGGCCAGGAGGCGCAAGTGTCAGTCAGGGTGCAGCCGCAGCGTTTGTTTTGCTCCTTTGCCTTCGCGTCCCACGCGAGAAGACGACGGTGATGGTTTCTTGGCAAGGGCGAGCTGACTGACTCGATGCATCGCGCGCCGGTGCGGACCAGGTGACGGAGGCAGGCCGCGCTGCGAGCGCTGCGTCTCCAGCAACCTTGAGTGCAGCTATCCCAGCGGCGTCACATTCAGGGATGCCAACAACATCAGCATTTGTACGCCCCTGAGCCCTAGAGCAGGTCAGGGCGCGCCCTCGCCTGCCTCTAGCTCGCCCTATCCAAGGCTGAAGGTCCGTTGCGCACTGTACCTCAGCGCACAACCGTGTTGAAGCTCGTTTGGTGTGCTGACAGTACTCTCCCTCGGCTATCTTCAGTTCCTTCAGCCCGGTGCCAGAAGCAGTCGCAAGTCAAGCCTGGGCTTGTCTACATGGCAAGGCCAAGCCCAAAAATCCCCGCCACAGCCGAAATCTAGTTTCAATTCCGATAACAAGGAGCAGACTGGGAGCCCTGAGGTGATTCGGAAGGGCTTGGTTAAAAATGCAGAGAAGACGGACACAGACGGACGTTTTGGATTACCGACATCTTCGCTGCCTCCGCTGGAATCCGCTAGTGAGGTTTCGAGTTGCCAAACCGAAACTCTTCATGATGGCGACGAAGGTATGGCAAGCAGGGAGCCGCTTCCGCTGTGTCTGGGCCACCCTCCTATCGGTGACTATGAGACGGCCGTCCAGGCTCTGGTATCTCTGGGCTCTGGTTATGAAAAAGACCAAACAGCACCTGCCTCATTGGCCAATCAAACAGATTATCAGGTAGTGTTCGAGGCTGGTATTTCTAGCCATTGGCCAAGTCAGCAAGCCCGGCCTGTTTGTGCACCAAGCAAAATTACAGGCGATCCGCGGACTCTGCAGCTCCTAACGCGGTTTCGATATGAAATCGCCCAATGGGCAAGTTAACGACCCCTTAGTACCCTTAGTAATGATAAAGGTCGAAACACAGACGTACTGACTGTAGCACAGCTGGACATGTGCGACTTGGATCAGATATTCGGCATTGCCATACCGATGATGGCAACGTGCTCAAAGCCCATCCTCGATGCCTTGCTGAACATAGCGATGTCTGCTGGCTCCAAGCATGCAAGCGTCCAAGACAGCGCGCGTCGCGGCCCCGGAACGCATTGTTTGCTCGAGGAGCTTGTTGCGAGCACTCTGGATAATGCTCGCCATTTTGTGGACAGCGCGCCGTCATCATGGCGGATAAACCTGGCAGAAGACGATTTTGTGCGTTTCGCCTCTCTCTCGTCTGACGATGACAGTATATGGACCCGAACAGTTTGTCTCCGTCTGCGCCTGGGTAAGTGCCAGGTCTTGGATGATGTATAGTTGATACAATGCTAACACGAGTGGTAAAGCCCTGGCCGCGGCATTGGCACCCGGTCGAGAACCAGATATCTCAAGCTCTGTCATGGCTCGAGCCACTTCTTTGTCAGCGCAAACAAACTCAAGCGCCACCATGTTCGACTGGTCCTTCCAAGCGGTAGTTTTATGTATGAGGGCAGTGGAATTCTGCTCGGGAGGCGGCCCCCTTGGCGTCCCTCGATCCCAGTCCTGGTATGGACTTGTCGAGGATCTGTCTAGATGGTACGCGACCCAGCCCGAGTCGTTCCGCCCATTGATCGACATGGAGTCCATCTCGGGGCCTGCATTAGCGCCGGAAACGCTATTCCCCCTCCTGTGTTTCACCAACGGCGCTGCCGTTCTTGGGAGCCAGCTTTATCACGGCGCAATGCTCCTTCTTCTCCGCAACAAGCCGCGTACGGTGCCTCTGCATGCACTGCGACTTTTGGGCGCGGCTCCAAGCTCGTCGCTTTGGCATGCCCGCCGTGTATGCGGCATCGGGGTGCATAACACGCACGCTGCCTGGTGGGATCCGTGTCTCCTCTCCGTTTTCTATGTCGCCGCAAGCACAATGACCTATGTCCCGCAACAGCAACATGTTCTCGAGTGCCTTGAGCGCGTTGGCACACTCACCGGGTGGCGGGTCCAGACCTCGTACATTTCCGGGGTGTTGCGCGGCGAATGGGCGATGACTGGAGGCTAGACCTAGGGGATAGCGGGTGTGATCAACGGTCGCTTCACAACGACAAAAAATCAGCCAACAGCCGAAGGAACTCTGCGCGACTGGCTCGGCATTCGACCGCCACCACCAGCCGTGTAGCCCCAGGCAGCTTCCAGATCTGGTATACGCCAGCATGTTCCCCATCCAGTGGTGGCCTCAATATCTTGGATGAGATTCACTATGACGGAGTGCTCGGTGGGATGGCTGAGGAGACGACCAGCGATCCATAGCGGTTGGATGGCATTGTTGAGGCAGCCTTGGTGCGGGTTGGTCTGTGATATGCCGCAAATCCGTTTAGCATGGTAAACCGACGAGCCTTGCATCCCGCTGGGACGCTGTCCTGGAGCGAATGACCGAGGGCACGATTCTAAGAGTAGGATGCAGGCGGTGTGGTAAAGCTGGTTGCCTGAAATGGCAGCCCAGTGCACAAACAGAATTTGTGGGAACGGGGATGCTTCGATCGCTTGGATGGGACACAGTTCTTGTGGGCGCTGGTCAAGCCAGGCCTGGAGCTCGTGCCATAGCGAGAGCCACCTGGTCTTGTAATCTTGATCCGTACAGCCATTAGCTTCTCCAAGTTCGACGTATCGGGTACGCGCGGCGACGAGGCCGCATGCTTTTGAACAAAGAAACACGGCGTAGTTGGCATGCATGTCTGGGCTTCCAGAGCTCCGGAAGAGGCTGCCTGCGTTCAGCAGCTCGGTGGCGTGGGGTAGCCAGCGATGCAGGGGAACCAACGATTCCTCTGTCCCATCAGAAATCAGAGCTCCGCAGAGATCCATCCTCGCATAGCACCAAAAGACAGCCCGCGGGAGACCGTCAGAAAACCCATGGACGCCGAATGCTTCAAAGAGTGCAGCGCACCCCTCCAGATGCCTCCGCCAGTCCTGTGCGCTTGCCGACATCATCTCGGTGACGCAAAGCAGAGTGCAGACCGGAATAACTGTAGGGTCGCGAGCTTCCAGCAGCGGCCCAACCAGCCGGATGGCCTCCTGGTAAAGTTCGAGACTGTCAAAGGAATTTCCACTGGCATTGTTTCCGCGGCTGCCGACGGGTGCCCTGGCTCCCCTTGCCCGCACCGCCTTGCGCTCCATATGGCGGGCAGAGAGCGCAAGGACTGAGTACAGCAAGGCCGGCGACGAACGCGCCAGGACAGGGACCCGGATGCCAAACGCACGCTCGCTGTCGAACATGTCGAGCCAGGGAGCAATATCAGAAACATAGTTGGTCAAGTATTCAATGTGCCGGCCCCGCGAGAGTATCTCCGAGGTCTGGAGCTGGAGCTGTGCGACATCCTCGGAGACGACGGGCTCGCGGAAACCCATAAAGAAGCGTGTTGGCGACGCATTGCGGCTAACGGGAGCATAGGAGTCCTGGGCCGTTCCCGCCGAGGGTAAGGAGCTGTGCACTTGCTCGGCCTCGGTCACGCATGACGCATGCTCGGGCGACGTTTCTCTGGTGGGCGCAGCAGTCGCGGCAGTCTTGAAGATCAGCGACCGAAGCTCTTCTTGAAACGGCAGGTATCCAGGGTCCAAGACGAAGTTGTCGAGAGTCCAGACTGCCGACGCAGACAAGAGCTCGTCTGTGTTCGCCGACGCAGGCGTGCCGCCTGGTGGAGCTGGCGCCCTGGCTGAGGAAGCTGCAGGCGAATCCTGATTTTGTTCGGCGCCGGGGGGAAGTGGACCGGCAGCAGGGGCATTTGGTGATGACATTGTGAAGGCTCCCCTGTCGATGCTACATGACAAGACTTGCTTCTTCTGCTCTCGTTGCTTCTTGGAAATCAATGGATCCAGTGTCGCTACTCGTCGTTTTTGCCTCAACTCGGATGCCCATTTCCCCAAGATGCACAGGCGGTTTGGTTGGAGCTTGGAAAATCGGATTGACGTGCAGCGAGTGGGGAGGTGGGGCACTGTGGTGACAGTGCCAATTCTCACTCACAGTACGGTGGCATACTGCCGCGTTCCATGTCGAGCAGCCAAAGTTGGAGGCGCAGGCGCAAGTGAACATCGCTTAGCACTCACAAACTTGCGCTCGTCTAAAACATTATGGTGACGATGTAGCTTGGTATCACTTCTATCCTTCTATAACCTGCTCTATGCTTATAGGACTCCACAAAGGAACCATCACTGAAGAAATGAAAATAACGAAAGCAAATGCTGCAAACAGCTGCCAGGCTCCTGACTAGGTAGCCCCATGGTATCATTCACCCCTCTTTCTCTCAATTTTTTTCTCTCTTTCTTTCTCTTAGACGCTTCTCCCGCCGTTGGCCGCGGACGCAGAGTTGCCAACCGCCGGCTGGTTGCCCAGCTCCTCGTCGCTCCCACTGCCCCAGTTTGAGACCCGGGGCTTCTCGTCCGAGGACGAGCGCTGCACCGGCTGGGGTGCCTTCTCGCCCGCGGTGATGCCGCCCGAGGGGTCTGGCCGGATGAGGCCGTACTTGATCGAGTGGCTCTCGATCTCCTCGGGAGCGAGGTAGGGCAGGTCGTACGCGGCCTTGACGTACGAGATGTCTTCGGCGAAGCCCTTGGCGAAGATGACGTCGATCTCCTCAAGCGAGCGGCGCTTGGTCTCGGGGAAGAAGAAGTAGATGATGGGTATGAAGATGGCGTTCATGATGGCGAAGAAGAGGTAGGTGCCCCAGCCGATGTTTGCAATCATGATGGGCACGACCATGACGACGAGGAAGTTGAACATCCAGTTGGTGCACGTGCTCACCGCGTTGGCCTTTGCGCGCGTCTTGAGCGGGTTCACCTCGGCCGGGTACAGCCAGGGGAGAGGCAGCCAGGTGGCGCCGAAGAAGGCAATGTAGGTGAACAGGCCGACGGCGGCGCCCTTGGCCGCGGACGTGGTGCCGGGGATCAGGCACGCGAAGACGAGGACCATTGACAGGCACTGGCCGACGCTGCCGATCAGGAAGAGCATGCGGCGGCCGGCACGCTCA
This sequence comes from Nakataea oryzae, assembly GCA_003049435.1. Lineage (NCBI taxonomy): Eukaryota > Fungi > Ascomycota > Sordariomycetes > Magnaporthales > Magnaporthaceae > Nakataea > Nakataea oryzae. The sequence continues at coordinate 1,542 of PYSQ01000676.1, read as the reverse complement.
ATAACGAACCACGACGTGGTGGCGAAGATGGCGTAGACAATCATGTTGACGCCGCCGAGCAGTAGCGCCATCTCGTGCGTCTCGCCGATGCTCTTCTGGAACAGGATGGGAAAGTAGTAGATGACGGCGTTGCAGCCGCCAATCTGCTGCATCAGCTGCGAGCCCGAGCCCAGGAGCACGCGGCGCAGGTGCTGCGTCGGCCCGCCCGTGAGGAGCGCCTTGAAGGGCGTGCTCTTCTGGCCCGAGAAGCCCGAGGCCTTGATGCTGTCGACGATGAGGTCGCGCTCGAGCGCCGTCTCGGGCGCGTCGACGTCGTAGCCCCGGAGCGCCGCGATGACGCGGTCGGCCTCGTCGGTGCGGTCGTGCGTGAGCAGCCACCGGGGGGACTCGGGCAGGAAGATCATGGGCACTGCGACCATCAGGGCGAAGATGAGCTGGAAGGCAATCGGGAACCGCCAAACCAGGTCGTCCGGGCCAAAGGAAGCGCCGTAGTCGAGCCAGTAGGCGATGACGGTGCCGAAAGCGATGATGCCGCCCTCGATGCAGATGAGCAGGCCTCGGTTGGACGTCTTGCTGCACTCGGCCTGGTAGGTCGGGATGGTCGAGGTGTTGATTCCGTTGCCGAAGCCCATGACAGTGCGGCCGACAATAAACTGTGCTATCGGCGAGGCGTTGGGCTTGAGAGTCAAGACCTGGATCACAACGCCGAGAGCCATGATGACGGCACCCAGGATCATTGCCCTTCGCCGTCCCAGGAGATCGCCTATCCACAGGATAAACATGGCGCCAAGCAAGCATCCAATCTCATAGATGGCTTTATCGCGGGGGGTCAACTGTCAGTCTGCTTTTGCCATTCGTCGAGGCCAGCTCTTCACGGGGCTCCAGGAACGTACCGGTCACAAAACCTTGCATCGTCGGGTTTTCGCGGGTCTCGGGGAAGTAGTCGTTGAAGGCGGGAGCCGAGATGATTCCACTCATGACTCTAAGAGAATGGGCATACAGATGTCAGTCACCCGGCTGCTGGTAAGTCTTGATGGAACAAGCAAGCGGCGACTTACCCTTGGTCGTATCCGAACAATAGGAATCCCGTTGTAGCAACGGCCGACACGGTCACCGACAACGGGCGGCCCGTGAGGCCCATAAACCTGGGCGGAGACATGTTTGCGGCGTGGTCGGTGTTCAAGGTAGCCCTCCCTCTCTCGTATGCGTGGACTGAGGGTGTCTGGGAGGGAGAAAGAAGCTGGGACCGTGAAGAACGGGGGTGCTCCTCGGTAGATCTACAATGGAGAAGAGGCGCCTTTATACATGTAGACTAACCCGCCGATCGCCTCTCCACGACCCTTGATTTCTCCACCACTTTCCTCGGTCGCTCTCTCGCAACATTTTCCTCTCCTCTCGCTATATCTTGGCCGAGGGTTCTGCATCCCTTGCCTGCATTGTGTGCGGCCATGTGCAGCACTGTGACGCCTGCATGCCCGGGAAAACTGTCATCCTGTTTATCCCGGCGGCGGATGCGCGCGCATGCAGTAGGGTGGGTGGGTG
>PYSQ01000675.1:0-12576 GCA_003049435.1 Nakataea oryzae | reverse complement strand
GATCATGACCGTGTGCCCACATAAAAAGTCTGACGCGATCCCATCAGACGAGAGCAAGTCTGCCAATCACTGGGCAAGCGGAAGCCCGCCCGCCCCGGGTAGCATTTGCGACTCGGCCGTTGGCTGCAAACGGCAAACGACCGGGCCGTGGCGAATGCGCACTGGGCGTAGGGAATCTCGGCCTAGAGGGTCCGTGGGGGAGATGCATGCCCATCTGTCCATCCGCTGCACGCTCATTGGTGAAACCTTGAGGCCACCACCGAGGGGTGCCCCCCATCGACGGCAGCCAGCAGCGCTCGGCATCGCTTGCTGTGCCGGGGTCTGCTCCGGATGCCGGTTCGCCGGTTCCCCGACGTCGTGCCAGGCTCACTAATCGGTGCGGCCGCCCTGCCGTGCTGCTGCAGCTGCGAGAGGATGCCGAGAAGAGGGCGGTGATTTGTCGACACCAACACAAAGACTGCCTACGGGCCCCCGTGTCATCATGATTAGTCCATTGTCCAGCGCCGTCGCGCCCTGTCCCACGCCTTGGTCCCACGCGTGCACGTCAGCGCCCCGCCCCGCAGGCCTCGTCGCCGCATCGACTGCCGTGCATCGCGCCCTCTGCCGCCCGCGCCCATTTTTGTTTTCAGCTGCAACCCCGATCCAAACTCTGATCACAAATCGCCCCGTCCCAGCTGCCCGCCACACAAAGACCAATCGGCCATCTTGTCCACGGGCGAGATGTCTGTCGCCGTCATCCGTCGCGGGGATCTGAACCTGCCTGCCTAGCTAAGCAAGCCGCCACAGCCAAGACCGCCGCCACAGCTAGCCTGCCCACCCCCACAGAGTGGCCGCCATCGCGACGCCTCAGGCGCCACGGCGGCGTCCCGGGGGAGAGAAGAGCCCCCCCTGCGTTAGGCTCGGTAATCGCGGCCGCCCGCGCGAACGACCCGGCCGGCGGCCCCTCCCGCCTTGACGGCGACGGCGCTACAGCGCGTCGTCCCGGGCGCGACCCCAGCCATGGTGCCCTTCACGGTCAGCCTCACCGAAGGTAGACGCCCCCTCGGCTAGCGACGCTGGCTCTGGATGCAAGTCCATGATCGAGATGGCGTCTCTCAGCTCGCCGGCATTGTGAGTGCTAGCGCAAAGCATGCAGCTCCTCGTCCTGCCAGCCCTGGATGTCGATGGCTGCGAGGCATCTCTTCTATAAAATTGCCTCATGCCTGCATCTCTGGGGAAAGGGAAGACTCATCTGCCAGAGCACCAACACTCCTCAATCTCTCCTGGGTCCTGACAGCTCCTGGCCTCGGGACTTCTCTACAGTCCTTTCTCCTCGTGTTTCTTCTTCAGCACCACCGCATCCCCGCCGGTATCTGCAGCAAAGTGCTGCCACTGCAACCATGCACTACATCGGCATCTTCACGCCCCTGACTCTGGCGGGCCTGGCCACCAGCGTCCTAGGTTCTCCGCTTGCGGTCAAGGGCAAGGCTACCGTCGCGATCGCTCCTGGAGCCCTCACCGTGGACGGATCCTGCGGCAAGGCCAATGGCTTTGTCTGCGGCGGATCTACCTTTGGAAAATGCTGTTCGGTGAGCGGCAACTGGTAAGTGACATCGCAGGTTTCAGCCCCGAGCCGCACCTACTGCCGGCCGTGGCGGATGTCGAAGCACAGGACCAGCTAACGCGCCGACTCTCTCTCTCTCTCTCCCCGTTCACAGCGGCGCAAGCATCAGCTTCTGCGGCGAGGGATGCCAGGTCGGCTATGGAGACTGCGGCCTGCGGGCCGTGACCAACTTTGCCGAGGGCGCGCCCACCGAGCGGCTCTCCAAGATGTACAAAACCGGCAGCCTCCGCAAGCACAAGACCGTGAACGCCCGCAGCGCCGAAAAGGACAACGGCCTCCGGGGCAAGGACCGCAACTGCCGCCCGCCCTTCCCGCCGTTTCCGCTCCCCGGCCGTCCTCGTTCCGCCCGCCGCCACTTGCCTCCTTGCCCGCAGCCTAACGGGAAGTCCAAGTCGCCCACAACGCCGCCGGTTGTCCCGCCGGTTGTCCCGCCGGTTGTCCCGCCAGTCGTTCCGCCTGTCAACATTCCGCCTGTTAACGTTCCCCCGGTCAACATTCCGCCTGTCAATGTTCCGCCTGTCAACATTCCCCCTGTAAATGTTCCGCCTGTTAACATCCCGCCGGTCAACGTCCCGCCGGTCAACGTTCCGTCTGTCAACATCCCGCCGGTCAACATCCCGCCGGTCAACGTTCCGTCTGTCAATATCCCCCCTGTTAATGTCCCCCCGGTCGACATTCCGCCTGTGAAAGTTCCGTCTGTCAACATCCCGCCGGTCAACATCCCGCCGGTCAACGTTCCGCCTGTCAACATCCCCCCTGTTAATGTTCCCCCGGTCGACATTCCGCCTGTGAAAGTTCCGTCTGTCAACATCCCGCCGGTCGTTCCGCCGGCCAGCGCCCCTGTTACACCGCCAACTTCAGGAGGCTCAATTATCAAGCTGCCAATTGCTGCCCCCATCAAAATTGGTCTCTGACCGATCAACATCCCCTATCTCGCAAAAAAGCTCTCCCCCTTCCTCAAATCTCATTGTTCCCATTGTCGGTGGTGTCGGTCTTTTCCGACGTCTCTAGACTCGGTCTTTGTCTCTTTGGAGCTGTTGCTCGTTCTGGCCTCGCACCTCGGGGACATTAGCAAGTTTTTTTTGGAATTTTTTAACCGGGAGTTTGCCGGTGGCACATTACGATCGTTACGCAAAAGATACGTTGAGGCTTTCAGGTTTTTGGAGTTGTTGGTGTTTTTCAGACTCTCGTTATCAGGTTTCTGTTTTCGTCTTTTTCCATTTTATTTCTCGTGCTTGTCCCAGTCAGACATCAAGTCTCCCGTATGTGGCGGCGTACATCTTGCGACGGCTGTCTTGGACGTCCCTTCTTTTTTTTTGGTGTGTGTACATCACGATCGACACTCACTCGACGAGGTAGTCGCCTTCTACATAAAGGCCCAAGCCGGCCAGGACGCGTGTCCTCTCGGCTTCAAAAAAGGAATTGAAACATTCTCTCACTTTAGACCAGATATTGGAAAAGGAGAAGGGTGCAGGTGTCTACAGTTGATTCTGAAGCTTGGTTGTTACTGTCTTCCTCTTGCCCCACTGGTGAAATTATGTAGGAACATTGGTGTTTGCAAAGAAAAATGGCAAAGTACGCAATGAGAGTACAAGAGTATCACCCTCACCGCAGCCGCAAAACTACTCCCCTCTTTCTGCAGGCCGGCCAACCCTCGACGCTTCAGTTCATCGGCTTCCGTCCCGAAGCCATAATGGCCGTCCGCTCGACGGTGAAGGGCTTGCCCTCCCCGTACTTTGCGTTGAGGAAGCGGCGCAGGGCCGGCTCGACGAGGGGCATGCACTCTTCGCGCTGGCGGTCGGTCCAGTAGGCCTGCGTGACGACGGCCACAAAGGCGCGCCAGACGTGGCAGAAGTGGTCGGCGCCGTCCATGACGATGTGGCGCGTCACGACCTCGACGCGCACGTCCTCGAACCCGGCCGCCCTCAGGGTCCGCTCGACGAAGCCCTCGCGGTGCCAGGGACCCATGGCCCAGGCCGCCACCAGCTCGTCCGAGTCCTGCGGCCAGCACGGGTCGCCGGGCAGCTTGGCGGCCGCGATGGCGTCGCGCGTGTCGGGCACCCAGCCCTCGACCTTCCACGTGGAGAAGGAGAAGCGGCCGCCGGGCTTGAGCATGCGCATGCACTCTGGTGGTGTTGTTGTGGGTCGGGGGGCCGTCGGGTGGTTAGCGATTGAACTGATATTATGCGGAAAGGGCACGGGGGGCGGCAGCATGAGGAGAGGTCCGGCTCACCCTTGACGGTGTTGCGGGGGTCGGGGATCAGCATCAGGGCCATGGCGATGATGATGTGGTCGAAGTTGTCCGACGTCAGTGAGCATTTCTGTCCCAATGTTAGCATGTTAGCCATCCATTGTTAGGGGGCTTGGAGAGTCCATGGAGAAAAACCCTCAGGGGTATGCTCACGATAGCGTCGGTAACGACGGCCTCGGTCTTGCGCCAGCCCATCTCCTCGATGCGACGCCGCACCCAGTTGATCTGTGGCTCCGAGATGTCGGAGCATGTGATGCTGATCATTTCCCTCTGGGACTTGTCGGAGCGGGCGATGGCGTCGTGCATGGTCGCCGTCACCACGCCCGTGCCGCAGGCCATGTCCAGCACCGACAGGGGCCCGGTGACGGCCGCGCTCAGCTTGTGCTGCCCGCCGGGGGCCAGCAGCCCCGCGTGCTCGAGGAGCGGGCCCGCCACGGGGCCCGTGATGTGCTCCACGGCCGAGTAGACGTTGCTGGCGTCCCGCGCCGCGAAGAAGCCGCCCATGCCGTGCTGGCGGCTGGCGTTCTTGGCCACGGTCTCGAGGTGGTGCGTCTTGGCCTGGCCGGCGGCGGGGATAGCGTTGTTCTGGCCCTTGCCGGCCTTGGGTGCTGCGACTACGCCCGGCATCGTGCTTGCGTATGGTAAGTGCTCTAGGGTTCCAACTCGGTTAATATCGTGTGTGATCCTGCTAAAGAGGTGACGAGGAATGCTGGCGTTCTTCATACCGGCAGACATGGCGCGGGTGGCGCCGGCGGCTTTATACCGCGAGTATCGCCAGCTCTTCTCCCCTGTGTCGGCCGACGCCCTGCGCCATCCCGATCCCGAGAAACGGAAAGGTGCTGCGCCTCTCGGAGCCCCGTGGCTGCCGAGAGCTCGCATTAACCTGTATGCAGACATGAAGCTTGCTCGCTTTGCGCAGCCCGAGGAATAGGAAAAGGCGGGTTCGCATATGGATAATACCGCTAGTCGCACTGGCAAGCTCATCTTCCATTCTCTGCTTATGACGGGAGGGGAAGTCCTGCGGCCCGTGTGCAAGGGCGCCAAAGAGGACTAACCTCCAGGGGCTACGCAATCTCGTCCCGTATCGGGCTATTCCTGGGGTCATGTAAGCTACCCATGCTCCAGAGGCCGTCCTGGGGTGTTCGTGGTCTGAGGAAAGCTAGTTTGATAAGAAAGCCCTGGATCCGGCAGTCTGCTAGACACGAGACTGGTCCGTCAGCTGCACGTCCCGAGTGTTTTGAGGGATAGTGCGCAGCAATCGCTGGGTATGTAGTTGCTGAGCAAGTGAAAAATACCTACTTCGTTCGTCTGGGAGCCCTCGCATCAGGTGATGGCTTCTTAGACGCACCAAAGGCGGCCTGTGTTAGGCATGGAGACTACAGGCTGAGTAACGGACGTGCAGCAGGCACCAAAGCAGGCGTCAAGCAGCGCCGAGCCAGAGATATGGGACGCATCTGTGTGTTTGCATTGGAGAAGCCCCATATGCACAGTGGCCAGGGTAGACACGTGGTCGGGCAAAACATGATACTTCTCCTCCCGTACAAGTTAGCTAGACCTCGTTGAATAGGATGATCTGCGTCGGGATTGGCCGAACAACAACAATGCACCGCTTTGCCTGCCAGCCCTACACCCTAGTTTCTCCATCCATGTTGTAGCTTTGGGCATCCCATTGTTTACCTGTCTCAGGTGACCAGCGCACAGTGGAACGATTCTTAGACATACCACCGAGTTTGGAGTGACAATGGCTGTTGCGCGGCAAATGCGAAAGACACGAGCCTGGTCAGCGCCGCCTCGGCTGTGCGCCTGCCAAGCCAATCTCCCGTGCACCCATCGTGCAACTATGGTTCAGTCTCGGGTTCGGACACTTGGTCCGCAACCGGCACCGACTGGAAGGGTCTTGACGGATCGCATGGGCGTCATTGGAGGAACGGAAGGTGTCTCGAGGTGGGCTGTGAAGCGCTTGGTCGCAAGCCTGGCAGTATGTGGTACGCGTTTTTCCTTTCATCAGCGGAGTGCCCACAATATCGAGCGGATAAAATTTATGAGGCATCGTTTTGACAGCACACATCAAGGTCAGCAAGGACTGTCATGGCCTGGCGATTCTTGAAGCCGAGTGTTGTCATTTATGTGGGTAACTTGAGGTGACGGAACGTCCCGGGCTTGGGAAGGGGCGATGGCGGAGAGCTGGCACGCGATGGCTTATTGGTCTCTGGGTGGGATCTGGCATTGGCTGCCGCACTCGTTGGCTGGACCTTCTTCCAAGGGCCTTCTGGTAGACAAGGAACGGTGGGAGAGACGGGAGGCGCGAGTCACGGGGTGGCGTGAAGAGACGGAGTGCGTAGGTTGTAGGACGACAGGAATGGGCAAATGGCCGCAGGTGACGGATGATGTTTGGAGGGTTCGTGTTGCCCCAATTCGTCCGCGGCTGGAAATGTCTGGAAGGCCAGCAAATCAGAGCCGCCTTATGGCAAGGTGCCTTCATGTCTGGTCCTCTCGGGAACCCGAACCCGACTGGCCAACCATACGGGCAGGTCTGGGACGTCTGCGGCTGGCCAGGCATCCAATGAAACCCATTTCGGGCAGGCGAGCATTGGCCCTCGTCGAGTCCATGGTGATTGCCCTAGATAGTATACAGGTGGACGGGACGGGCTATTGTCTCGCGGCCGGCGAGCCATTTTCCTGTACAACTGGCCCATCTCCTTACCAGGGCAGCTTGCCGGCAACGCAAAATCACCTGGAGAGAACAAAGGCGCTCAAAAGTGCCGACAGACGACCATGGTACAACCCGTCGACCTAAGAAAGTCGCAAAAAACGCGCCAGAGGGACCTCCTAGGTCTCCATTTCCTGCTACAGGTTTCAAGCCAAGCGTTTTGGGATATTTGGTCGCTTGGTGGCATGGCTCCAGACACTTGCCGTCTTGCTGAAGCAGGCATGATTGTGCTGGTCGCGAGGAGCAGAGCTGGCTTAATCGTCTGCAGATACAATGCCTGGCGCAGACCATAAGAAGCGTCCCAAATCGCCTTGATGATGCCCCTAATTCTGCCCAAGAGCTTCGTGCAAGCCAGGGGAGCTTCTCGGCGAGGATACCGTTGGATTATGGACCGCGCTTGCGGCAGCAGCGTCAAGGAAAGAGGGACTGCTAAGCGAGGGACAGGTGGCTTTAGATATCTGCTGAAATGTCCAATCGACCAAGCAGGAGACCATTGTTGGGCTCGTGGCCGATGGTTTTCTACATCCTACCAACGACCGCCATGATCGACGTCTGCGCCTTTCGGGGTACCCCTGCGAGCTTGCCCTGGGCTGGCCGAGACCGGGCGTGGGGACGGGGCATTTCTTCGGTTTCGCCTCGGGGACTTTGGCGACTGCAGTCCGCGACTTTTCGTGGGATTCTTGGATTACGTACCTGATGCGAACGAGCGTCGGAAAATTGCAGTTTTTGGTAGCGCGAAAGCTTGGGGTTTGCATGACGTGCTTCCCGACAGCTGGGTGAGCGAGCAGAGCAACAAAAGACTCGCTTCTGGGGCAGCTTCCATATCGATGATGCTGGTTCGCGCGTCGACGCTTTGCCAGGTTGGGGCTCGGCTGAGTGAGTGAGTGGCTCGTGCCTGAGGCTGCGGTCAAGACAGGACTGTGCGCAGACCAACCAACTGCACTTGTCTCCTGAGATGCTCCCAGGATTGTGCCCGCTTTGCGATTAGCATCGAGGCAGCTAAGAAACTTCGTTGTGGACACCCGGCTTGCCAGATGATATGGGTATTATCTAACGGCAAGCTCGGTGGTTGGGCAATGTCCACCGGCAGACCGGCGCCTTGCATTGGTGCGCGCGTCCTGTTGGAGCCCCGACCTTGCTATTAGCGCCCTCACAGCCGACGGTAGCCGCTGCATGCACCAGTGGCCGCGACAGCATCCCCGGCGACCAGCAGGGGCTGGCACGGACGCGGCTGCACATTGCAGCACTGGGTTCGGGCCGAGATGTCTCCCTTCCACACCAACAGGTCCGGAATCGGTCTGCCCCAGTCGGGCTGCTGGTTTCCTGTTCGTCCATCACGGCTCTGTGACCGCGCAGTGCTGAGGGGCGCGGGGCAGGCGACGGGTAGTGAGGCACCGAGGGGACATATGGACCTTTATCTCGTCACTAATGCACGGGCAAGGCCCACTGGGGGCAACCTTGCTCGACCCGCCCTGGGGCGCGGTACCCCGCACTATCATTGCTCTGCCCCTGTTGAATGCGGCCACGGGGCCTTGTTTTGCTGAGCAGCATCAACGCACAGTGGCCGTGCCTCCAGCCTGCTGCGCCTGCCCTTCCTCAACCAGCCAAGCGCTTCATTGGTGCGGCGCCATGCAACTCCCGATGCTATCCAGATCAGGGAGGGTATGGACCCTGCACGACAGCAGTTTCCAACAAAGCCGAGGACCGGACCCTGCTCCCTCCATATAAAACCAACGCCGCGGCCCAATGCGCACAACATCTGAGGGTTCCTGCGCAACAACACCTCGTCAGTCCGGACATCCGACTGTCCTCGAACCCACCAACGCACCGGATCCACTGGACAAGTGGTAGCTCCCGAGAGGCGGTCCGAAGCAGCCCCGCCCTGCCCTCGCCGTGGTTCCGTCCCGAGAGATCGCCAGGCCCGACACCGGCGCAGCCATCGGCAATTCGACGCTCGACACCCGACCCCGGCTGCGGAGTCAAGAGTGACCGGACAAGCCACATCGCTACGCCGAGGAAGGGGGGGCACGCGGCTAGCCACCCACCCCCACACGCACAACCCCCGAACCCCATTCCGTTGCCACCCCTCGACAGGATGCGCCTGCCGACAGCCACAACGTCCCCGCTGGCACCCCCTCGTCTTGCTCGGGTCCAGTGCAGCCGACAGGCAGGGCTGATCCGGTGTGGTGCTGCGTCGCTGCCTCTCGGAGCCGCCCTGGGCAGCCGACGTGGACACGCCAATAAAGCTCTGGGCTCGGATGATCTCGCGTCTCGCAGCCAAAAGCTCCAATCTGCACCATTCCGGACGCAGGCTTCGCATCTTCGGCCCACCGCACCACCCAGCGGGCTGAGGACATTGTCGACGGCTCTGTCCAGCAAGGCGCTGGCCATACCCAGCACTATTCGGGCGCTCTCGACAGTCACGGACACATCCGGCAAGATGTACACGGCATCATATGCCTTTTTCGAGGCTCTGTGGGAGGCCGGCGTCACCCATTGCTTCGTGAACCTGGGGTCTGACCACCCCAGCATCATGGAGGCCATGGTCAAGGGCACGAGGGAGAAGAAGGGACAGTTCCCCAAGATCATCACGTGTCCCAACGAGGCAAGTCCTGCTGCCCTCATGGGGGAACCCTGCCTCTCTCCTCTCTGCCATGGCGGCATTGTTGTGCAAACCCGGCTCTAACATGAACCCTCAAACGTCGTGTGACTGTCTCCCTCTAGATGGTGGCCATGTCAATGGCCGACGGCTACGCTCGCCTGACAAACAAGCCTCAGTGTGTGATTGTGCATGTCGACGTCGGCACGCAAGGGCTGGGTGCGGCCGTGCACAACGCCTCGACCGGAAGGGCTCCCGTCCTGGTGTTTGCGGGGCTTTCCCCTTTCACGATCGAGGGCGAGATGCGCGGGTCGCGGACCGAGTTCATCCACTGGGTCCAGGACGTGCCCGACCAGAAGCAGATTGTGGCGCAGTACTGCCGCTACACGGCCGAGCTCAAGACGGGCCGCAACATCAAGCAGATGGTGGGGAGGGCGCTGCAGTTTGCGCGCTCGCAGCCCACGGGCCCCGTCTACCTGTGCGGCGCCCGCGAGGTCATGGAGGAGGACATTACGCCCTACGAGATTGAGCAGCGCCACTGGGGCCCCGTCGAGCTGGGTCCTCTGCCCGAGCCGGCGGTGGCGGGCATCGCGGAGGCGCTGGCCGGCGCCAAGTCCCCGCTGGTGATCACGGGCTACGCGGCGCGCAACCACCAGGTGCCCGGCGCCCTGGTGGAGCTGGCCGAGGCGGTCCCGGGCCTGCGCGTGCTCGACACGGCGGGCAGCGAGATGTCGTTCCCCGCCAACCACCGGGCCTGGCTGGGCATCCGGTACGGGTCGGCGCCCGAGATCGAGGAGGCCGACGTCATCATCGCGCTCGACGTGGACGTGCCGTGGATCCCGACGCAGTGCCGCCCGCGCAAGGACGCAAAGGTCTTCCACATCGACTCGGACCCGCTCAAGCAGATGATGCCCGTCTTCTACATCGACGCCACGGAGCGCTACCGCGCCGACTCGCTGCAGGCCGTGCAGCAGCTGGCCAAGCGCGTCAAGACGGACGAGGCGCACAAGGCGCGCCTGGCGGCGCCCGAGGTGGCGGCCCGCTGGGACGCGCTGGGCCGCAGCCACGCGGACAGGGTGGCGGCCATCGAGGCGCGCGGGGCGCCCCACGCCGACGGGACGTTTGGCGCGACGCACGTGTGCAGGACGCTGAGGCGCCTGTGCCCCGACGACACCATCTGGGCGGTCGAGGCGGTTACCAACACGGTCTTTGTGGCCGACGGCCTGCAGCCGACGCACCCGGGCTCCTTCATCAACTGCGGCGGCGGCGGCCTCGGCTGGTCGGGCGGCGGCGCGCTGGGCATCAAGCTCGCCACCGACGCGGAGCACGGCAAGGGCGCCAAGAACGGCGGCAAGTTTGTCTGCCAGGTTGTCGCCGACGGCACGTTCCTGTTCAGCGTGCCCGCCAGCGTGCACTGGATCGCCAAGCGGTACAACATCCCGGTGCTGACCATCATCCTGAACAACAAGGGTAAGTCCTCTTCCTCCTCTTCCTCCTCTTCCTCCTCTTCCTCCTCTTCCTCCTCTTCCTCCTCTTCCTCCTCTTCCTCCTCTTCNTCCTCTTCCTCCTCTTCCTCCTCTTCCTCCTCTTCCTCCTCTTCCTCCTCTTCCTCCTCTTCCTCCTCTTCCTCCTCTTCCTCCTCTGCCTCCTGTTTCTCTTGTTTGCAACTGCTGCCGCATCGTCTGTGCCCCTCGATCATCATGGCTAACATGGCCGCTGCGTGCAGGCTGGAATGCACCCAAGCGCTCGCTGCTGCTGGTGCACCCCGACGGCGAGGGATCCAAGGCGACCAACGAGGAGCTCAACATCTCGTTCGACCCGGTGCCCGACTACTCTGGCATCGCCAAGGCGGCGGCCAACGGCGACCTGTTCGCGGCAAAGGCTTCCAAGGCGCCTGAGTTCGAGGCGGTGCTCAAGGAGGCCATCGCCGCTGTGCAACGAGGCCAGTCGGCGGTGATTGACGCCAACGTTGTGCCTGGCAGCTGAACATGGTCACGAGAACGGAACGGCTATAGGGAGAACAGGAATACGGCACCGATTATTGCATTGTCCCAAGCTATTGTTGGACCGTCCTTGCAGACGCACCGTTGGAGCATGGGGGACTGCACACTTGCTAGTTGCGTTGGTGGTTCTAGAACTCGATGCAAAGCCAGCGGCATGAACTATTTGGACAGTGTACAAACGGCACTTCTTGGACCGGGCCCCTTGGGATCCCCGCGCAGGCAAACCCGTGACTGAACAGAGCCACTAGTCTAATCTTTGTGAATGCCCTCTGACTGGCGGCAATGACAAAAAAAAAAGCCCGCCCCGCGCTACCCGCTACCCGTGTATCGGCAAGCCGGCAAACGTGCATCCTTGCCTTTCTTGGATCCGAAAAAAAGCGATGACGGCCCGGGCTTGTGGCCAGTTTCTAGCCAAACAGAAAACGCCGCCCCCTTCTGCATCTGCGAGGCAGCAGAGCCAAGCAAGATGCACCTGCTCGCGTGACCGAGCCCTGCAGGGCCTGGGCGCCAGTGCAGCAGGCCTTGGGGTAGCAGCCAGTGCACGGCGCAGCCGCCGGATGCGGACAGGCGGGACAGGCGGGACAGGCGGGATGGGACAGGTTTGGCGTCTCATTCATTGTTCGAGCCCTTGGGAGCTGGTGGTGGTCACTGGCTTCCCATTGGGTCACTCCGTCTGGCAGGCGTCCCCCAGGCCACCAGGTGGAGGCGGCTAGGGGACGTATAAGCTGTATAAAAGCAGCAGGCCTGCCTAGACATTTGAATTGGTGTGATCCTGGTCGGGACCAGATGGGAACGCAGGGTCCATCCAGCCTTTGCTGCATGCAGTGCCTGCTGGTGAATCTCGGCTCTGGTCTATCAAAAAGTGCGGTTGCGAGGCGACCGGCGATCGAATGCCGCCTTGTCTGCCGCGCCACGCGAGCCTCTGAGCAAACACTCCCCGGCCCAGCAGCGGAGATCACGCGCCGGATCAGGAGGGGCCTGCCAGCAGGGCTGGCCCGGCCCATCGACCTCGACCCTTGCGCGGGCGGCCTTGCCAACAAAACGAACCGCGGCGGAAAACGTGTAAATACCTACCCAAAAGATTCGCCTCCCCCTGGCGGCAATTAAGCCCAACAGAGAGACACAGCTGGCTGCATTCGCTGTCCCAGACCGGCCGCGACGCAGGCTCGCGAGGACGTCGCTCCCGCAGGCCTGCACCCCCTCTAACCGCCCATCTGCGTGTGCTGCCAAGGTCGCCACCACAGGCTGCACGCAGCGAAGCTCGGCGCCGGCCAAAGGCTTCCGGCAGGATCAAGACGACGCGGCGGGCGCTGCAGTGAGGCGAAACCAGCGCCGGCTGCAGCCACTGGGGAGCAAGTGAGCGGCTGGCCCTGCCGTGCAACCAACGGAACCGCGCGCGCAGGTCCCCAC
>PYSQ01000673.1:333-12618 GCA_003049435.1 Nakataea oryzae | reverse complement strand
ACGCTAACAGAATCACGCCATCAGGCTCACCCCCGCCATGGCCATGAAGCACGGCTTCGACTCGGCCGAGGCTTACAAGGCGGGCGTGCAGAAAAGGTTCTCGCTGCTCGAGACGGGCATCATCGACCGGCCGTCGACGCGGCTGCTGCTCGTCAACGGCACGCTCGACGGCCTCATGCCCATCGAGGACTCCATGATGCTGTTCGAGCACGGCTCGCCCAAGGAGGCCCGTTTCTTCACGGGCGCCCTGCACATGGGCTACCCCAAGGCCAACGAGGCCGTCTACCCCTGGATGGAGAGCGTCATGGCGTCCAAGTAGTGGGGGGCGGGCTAGTGCACATGTGCCCGCCCATCCCGGCCATGAGGCAGGATAAAGACTGACGACTTGTAATTGTTTCCTTTTTGCTTCATTTTTTTTTATTTATTTTTTCTTTAATTCTCTTCTCATGGCTGTCATTTTTATCTCGACTACAAACCAACAAAGCTCGCATTAAAACCCATCTGCAAAGAGTTTACAAGGCACAAACAAGTAATAAACGCACGTCTTGCCCTTACTCGGCCGGCTTCTCGGTGGAGATCTTGCCGTCCTTGTCGTAAAAGATCTCGCACACCTTGACGGAGCGCAGGTGGTCGACGCCCTTGCTGAGCTCGCAGTCGTGGTGGAACAGGTACCACCTGCCCTTGAACTCGACGATGGAGTGGTGCGTGGTCCAGCCCAGGACGGGCTCGAGGATGCGGCCGCCGTAGGTGAAGGGCCCGTAGGGGCTGTCGCCGACGGCGTAGCAGAGGTAGTGGGTGTCGCCCGTCGAGTAGGAGAAGTAGTACTTCCCCTTGTACTTGTGCATCCACGCGGCCTCGAAGAAGCGGCGGTCATGGTCGTCGGCCAGGATGCGCTCGCCCGTCTCGGGCGCCAGGATCTCGATCTCGCGCACCTCCTCGTCGAGCTGGCGCATGTCGCGCGCGAGGCGGGCCACCTTGGGCCCCAGCGCGTAGACGCCCTCGCCCGAGGGCTCCTTGGGCCCCTGCATGGAGGCGTCGAAGACGTCGTTGCCGCCCTGGTAGCACTGCAGCTGGCCGCCCCAGAGGCCACCAAAGTAGATGTAGGCGTCGGCGTCCTTGTCGTCGCCGTCGACAAAGACGGCCGGGTCGATGCTGTAGGAGCCCCGGATGGGCTCCGGGTCGGGCGCAAAGGGGCCCTCGGGCCGGTCGGCGACGGCGACGCCGATGCGGAAGACGCCCTGCTTGTCGCGGGCGGGGAAGTAGAGGTAGTACTTGCCGTCGCGGGCGGCGGCGTCGGGGGCCCACATCTGCTTGGACACCCACGGCACGTCCTCGGCGCGCAGGGCCAGGCCGTGGTCGACGACGGGCGCGGGCGGGTCCAGCGACTCGGTCGAGAAGACGTGGTAGTCGGTCATGTCGTACTGGTCGCCGTTGTCGTTGAACTTGACGTCGGTCTCGCGGTCGTGCGAGGGGTAGATGTAGATCTTGCCGTTGAACACGTGCGCCGACGGGTCGGCCGTGTAGAGCGTCGTGATGAGGGGAGCCATTTTGTTTTGCCGTTTGCCGTTTGCCTGATGGCGATGTTGCTGGTGTTGCTGCTGTGGTCTTTTACTCTTGCAGTTGGAGATATCGGCTTATGTTTGGGTCTCTATCCGTATACCGCTTACACAGACGAAGACGGGAGATGGGCGCACTCCATGGCGACATCATGCCCCGACGTTTATATCCATCTCGTGCTCCCCTCCCTTCCCCGCCTCACTTGGCACCCTCGTCCCATCGCATTCAGGCACCACGTTTCGCCACGAGGGACCAAGCCCGACTTCAACCAGGTTTGCCCGGGGATCCTGCGGCTGCTGTGGCTTCTGCGGCTGCTTCAGTTGCTCATCCGTTGCCTGTGACTCCCGGCTGTGTGGGCAAGATCGAGGCGAGGATCCATCTTTTTTTCGCAATTTAGCCTGATTTGCCCGCCCCGCGGCCTCGGCCGGGGACTGAGTGACTGACTGGTGGTGCGTTGCTGCGGCCTTTTTTTGTCCGCTGCCAAATGCCAAGGGGGGGGCCCATCCAGGGTCTGGGGCGGCTCCCCTACCTTAGTCTCCGACGTGCGAGCGTGCAGGTGCATATTCTCGCTTTTCTGGGGAGTGCATCAGCCGCCGGGATCTTTGAGGAAGGGACCTCGTGGCCGCGAGCTGGGGTGATGGCGCCGGCAAAGGTTAGAACGGGAATAGCACACGCTGACTGCTGCGCTCGCGCTTTGGCGGCGGTGGAAGGGCGGCCCGCCCAGGCCACAGAGACCCCGCAGTTTCCAGCACGTGCGACAGGCGTCCACCACCAGGCCGCGGGGGGAGTTGATTACAATTACAGCGCGCTTCCGTCGAGCCCACAGCAGGTGCTCTCCCCACCAGGCAGGGCGCCGCCAGACGCTACGCCGGACAAAGAGAGGCGCCAGCCGCCCACGGCCTTGGCATCACCACCTGGGGTGCGCCTGCGTCTCCAGCTTCCCCAGCTTCTTTCTCTTCCTCTTCTTCCGTCGGGGGTTTTCACCGTAGCGGTGGGAGGGGCCCGCAGTGGCTCGAGGCCCAGAACGCAGTCGGTCGAGACGCGGGCGGACAGGGCTGGCGCCTCATCAGC
This sequence comes from Nakataea oryzae, assembly GCA_003049435.1. Lineage (NCBI taxonomy): Eukaryota > Fungi > Ascomycota > Sordariomycetes > Magnaporthales > Magnaporthaceae > Nakataea > Nakataea oryzae. The sequence continues at coordinate 9,990 of PYSQ01000673.1, read as the reverse complement.
CCAGGCCGCCCGCCAAACCCAGGCGTGGCGTCGACGGACAGGATGGCATTGCCGGCGCCTCGTCGCCCGGCCCAGTGCCGATGGTCCCGGTGTGCCGCCTAGAGGCGCGTGGCGCCGCCCTCCAAGCGCAGGTCTGTAGTCGATCGAGGGAGCGTTTGTCAGAAGTCTGCCACCACTCGCCCACGCCATCCTCCCAGCCTCTTGGCCATGCCTTTTCTCGGCCGGCATCTGAGGCTGGCTGCCGGCTGGTTACGCATAGCTACTTATCGTCTCGGTGTCCCAAACGAAGGAGCAAGCGCTTGTCTTCGCTTTGCGATCCCTCCCCCTTTTGTCTCTTGTTTTCTTCCCGAGCTGGGAAACCCGGGCCTTCGTTTCTGGCCGTGCGTGACTGTGTTTCTGTGGCCTGCCCGGCCTTCTGGTCCCCCCGCCTGCCACCCGCCCTGGCACCTCGGGCGGTCGACACGAAGGCGACAAGGCCAGCCAGGTCTGAGGGGAGAAAGCAGAGGGCGCCTGCCTGCCAACTCGTCGCCGAGCTGCCAATGCCGGCAGCGACCCTCGTTGCGCGGGCGGCAGCGGTCTCCACGGCGGCCACGCCCACCATCACGCCGCCGCCCAGCCTGGCCGGTGCGGTCGTGTACCCGTTCGTGCCCAAGGCGACGGCCGATTTTGGATATGGCTGCATGGCAAGTCGGGCCCCGAGGGAAGGACGGGACCTGGGCCCCCTCGGCACTAACACGGCCTCCTTGGCAGGACATGAACGCCGCCGTGCGTTGCGACAACGGAATGGTCGGCTGCATACACAGCCTCGGGGCCAAAAACAACAGCGAATGGTACATGAAAGGCGTGGGTTCGTGCTACTGCAGCTACGGGTACGTAGGCTTGGTCTCGAGGATAACCTCTGCAGCGGCGACATTCCCAAAGATAAACACTCGCCAGGAGCTGAAACGTGCCGCCCGCATAGCTTTGGGTATTTGCAATGTTATTCCTCGTCCTTGGCGGCGAAGTGCCCGTCCAGTACCCTGTCCGGTGAGTCCTCTGCCGCGTCCGTGACGTGTTGCCATGATCCGAGGCGGCTCTGGCGGCTTACCCTGGAAGCGTCCTCTCCAGACGACTTCGCCCAGCACCAGGTCTCCTGGTTCAGATCCATGTGTGGCACTGTCCCCGCAAGTGCCATGACGCAGATCAAGCCGCCTTCAGTTGTACAGCTCTCTTTATCGTAAGTGCTTTGGCCTCTCTTGGCTGATGATGGGCTGGCCGGTCTGTTGACACGCCCCGGCTCCCAACAGCTTCATCCAAGCCCCGCTCCTCTTCGGCTCATCCACGCCGCCGGCCGGGATACCAACACCCCTATACTCGGGGGCCGGTCGACTCCTCAGCGGCGATTGCGCGTCGACCTCGTACACCCTCGTCGACGCCGGAAGCACCGTGTACTGGGCCGGCTACGTCGGCTGCAGCAACGACCGGCCCGAGTGCTGCCCCTGGACCGTCGCCGACACGACCTCCTCCGACACGCCCACCACCCAGGGAAACGTGGCCATTGCCTATCCGTCGCCCAGAGATGCCGCCCAGCTTGTCCTTTCAAGATGCCCCGCCGACTATTATACAGTGTCTGGCGCTTGCTGTCCCAAGTGAGTGGTTGCCTGTCCTCCAGTCTCCAGCTGCCAGCAGTGTTAACATGCCTTTTTTCTCTCTCTTTGTGAAGCGGCTATTTCCCATACACTCGTGCCGTGGGTGGCCAGAGGCCCTGCTGGTCCTCAGCAGACCCTGTGATCTCGGTCCCGACCTTGGTTGCCAACGTCGCGGGACAGCCAACCGACACAACCAAGCCCACCTTGGCCATCACCAACATCGTCTGGGCTGTCCGGTATTCCGTCGCCCCGCCGCCAGTGCCTAGCTCAGGCCTGTCGATCGCCAACATCGCGGGCATCGTAATCAGCCTTCTCGTAATCGTCTCAGGCCTAGGCCTCATATGGTTCTCCGTCAGGCGCAAACGCAAGGCTGCCGCCCGCCAGGACCTGCAGTCGCAGCATCAGGGCGCCGACGCCACCAAAGGCCTAGACACGTTTATTCCCGAGAAGGACCCTGCCTACCATGCCATAGAGACCGTGGCCGACGCCCCGCCGCAGCTGTCCATACCGCCACACGAGTCCTTTGAGGTGCCAGCGCAGCACTACCAGGAGCAACCCGGGCCACACACCGGCTCCCACCAGCCCCCGCCACCAACAGGCCAGGCCCATGTCGTTGGGGATCTCTATCACTCGCATCTCAGCGGCGCTCCAGGCAGCTGTTTGTCACTGATGTCACAGCCCTGGCTAGCTTCCACGCCGCCAGCCAACCAGCAGGGTTGTTACTCTCCCAACGCCGTTCCAGGCGGTGTTGTTGGCAACGTGAGCGGGGCGGCGCCGCTACTTGTTGTAACTTCAATGGACCAAATCAGCAGGGCCAGCAGTCCCACCCAGGGCAGAGCCATCATCCCGCCTTCCTGCGGGCCGCCGCCAACACGACCGCTGCCCGCCATCCCGCCGCCAGTGCTGCAACGAGCACCCACCCTCGGGCCTGATAATATGAGGGATAGTCATGCAGCTGGTCCAGGAAATGGAATCCATGGGGAGGGTCGCACGGGGGAGGTCATGTCCGCTCCAGTTCCACTAGGGTCCATGCAGCAAACGCAGTGGCAACAAAATCCGCCGGCATACCAACAACGACAACAACAATTACTGCTACTACAGCAGCAACAACAGCAGCAACAACAGCAGCAACAACAGCAGCAACAAGAAGAGCTGCTGCTTCTGCTGCAACAGAAGCAACAAATACAGCACCTGCTGCAACAACGGGGGCACCAGCACACGCCGTCAATACGCAATTTTTACATGCCACTGCCTTCACCGCACCGGCAGCAAAGTCAGCAACACCACGGCCCGTCGGGGCCAAGCGCGCCCGCCCAGTTTCATGGGCAGCCCGTCTACACATGGGCGCCATATAATTTACCACATGGCCCCCAATAGTTAATGGGGCCCCGAATACGTACACGACAGGGGTGTCTTTTCTCGGAACAATGTAAAAACCTTGCTTCTTCTAGTTTGATCGAGACAGTCAACGTGCTTCTCAACGCCGCGGTTATTCGGCATAATGAATGACGTTTCGACAGCACACTTTGCCAGTCCAACTAATAAGACATTTCCCGGCTCTTCTTCTCAGCTTCCTATCTCTGTGCCACAGACAGTGACGCAGGCGATGCTCCTAGCCATCCGCCGTAAAGCACTCCTGCGGCATACAAACCAGTAGTCCACTTGGGCTTTCCAGCCGCTCATTGGCGTCTTCTCTCAGTGCAAACGAGACGGGCCAGCCCGACGGCGCCTGGCCGCGACGTACGTGCCTCGCGTGCATCGACTCCCTTTCATGTTTTCGGCACATCCGAACAAGCAAAGCCTGCAGATCCCCGTTGCGCGTGGGGGTTTTTTTTTTCCTTTCGGTTGTCTTGCAGCAGAAGATCAGCTAGGGTCCACGGTCCAAGGAGACACTCGTCGCACCACAATCAAGGTCATTCCAAGATCATGTCTCGGCAGGATGAGGCCGTGGTGTAGGGGGGCTGCGGGCTATTTTCAAGCCTGCAAAGACCACTAGATGCCGAGCCGATGGGGAGCAGGCAACGAGATGGGGCGTGCGAGGCCCACGTAAATCCTTGTGGTTTGTGAATCCTTCTTGAGAAGCAAACCAGTCGCCCTTCAACCATATCTTTTTCTTATACCAAGAACACGAAATGAGTAAATGCGTTTTATTCGACTCCAGCCATATCTGAACCTCCCAAGGTCTGCTTCGTTTGCTTCCAAGACTCTTGGATTCCTCCTCATCCATGCACAAGTAAACATAAAAAAAAAGTAGAAAAGCCCGGCGGTGGAAAAACTAACCTGGAGACCGGATACCAACCAACCGTTCCTTTTCACCCACCCTGGAAAGCTTGCATTCTTTTTCCTTTTCGCCTTGCCACCTTCCCTCCCATATCAAGCGAGTGCCTTCTCCTTGAGATAAGCAACCCGGACTTGTCCTTTTTCCCTTCACCAATATTCCCATTAGAAATTATCGTTTACCTCCCACATCTCGAAAACAAAAAACCTGGGGAAGCCGCCTAAGCCCACCCATATTGTATCCCTCTTCGCTAAACCTTCCAAATCTCAGTGAAGACCGGCCTTGAATCATACATTACCTGAATAATCCGCGCAAGATGACGTATTATGAGTACCGAGTGTCCTGTTGATGCCCCTTTATGTTCTCGGTTATATCAGTGCTTTGCGCACCTTGATTATTCCTGACGTTTCTTGGTTTCTTTTGTTCTTTTTTTCCTTGAGAGAGTGGAGACATTCTGCCGCCACCTTGTTACCTCGCCTTCCCTTGTTTGCAATATTGTCGTTTTACTCGGAGCCTTGCCCCATAGGGGTTTGTTTTCGACAAGAAGGGATGCGGAAGCGGACAAGCAAGCGATTGAATTCACGGGGAACCTAGTCGCCACGGTAAAGAGCATTCTCAGCCCATGGCACCCCGAACATGTGCGTGACGAAGCACAAGTCCTTGGTCCAGGTCTCCGGAGAGGCCCGAATCATGGGAGCTGCAGTTTTACGGTCGATCAGCAATCAACAAAGTACAAAAAACAAGTATGCGTGGCCCAACGACTGTCCTACCCAGTGGCTTCAAGGAGTGGATATTACTCACAGGTCTTGTTGACGATGGCATCGAAGCTGCCAACAACAACGTTCCTCTTGGGCTCAGGGAGGAACGCTAGCGACACCTCGAGCCTCTCCTTGCTGGAGAAGTCAATGTCGAGGTTCTTGGTGAACATCATCCAGTGGGAAAGAAGCTGGCGAGCGCTATCGTGCAGAGCTGTGACGTATTCGGGCATTGAGAACTTCATCTTCATATTCCCAGGCGTTTTCTCGTCTTAGAAAGATGTCCTTGTACGTTTGTTTTCTTCTCTTCAGTCGCGGGACAGGGAATCAGTGTTATACTTACCGTCATAAAGTTCTGGCGGGCGTATCGCTCACGGTCCTTGCTGATATCCTCGCATTCGTGCAGTAGCACAAAGACGAGGATGAAAATGGTGTAAAAGGCTTTGCGACCCCAGTCTTGGCCACGGCCGGGATCAATGGCGGCCCGGAAGGCGTCCAGAAAGCGTGTCTGGTGTGGGTGGGTAGCCTGGTTGAGCAGGCATCCGGCCGTCTGCACGACCTGGCGCGGCACCGAGATCTTTCCATAGAGCGGGTAGCCCTCGTCATAGACGGGCTCCATGCTCAGATTCTCGGGCCCGACGAGCCAAGCAGAGCCCATCATGTTGCCTTGGGTTGATGGTTAGCTCGTTTCGCTCCGAGACAGTAATGGGGGCCTGCTGTACTTACGGATGCCCCACCACAGCGGGCAGTACCGATCCATCAGCTCACGGATCTCCCTGTCGTCCCCACTGATGGCACTGGGGGTACGGGCATCGCGAAGCTCGCGCACGTGCTCTGCCGTATGCCTGTACACGAGCTGGATGGCGGGGTGGGCATCGCGAACAACCTCGGCGAAGCAGAGGCAGCTATCGCGGATGTAATCATGCACTATGGCGGCAGCTTCGTCCAGGTCATCAATGGCATACGGGGCTAGGCTCGTCTTGATATGGGTGACGCCATCTGGCGCGATCCAGTTCCGGGCCACGACCTCACCCAGAGTCGGGAGGAAGCGGCGGACGCTGAGTTCGAGGGGATGACTGCATAGGCCAAGCGATATCTGGATCTTTTTGATCTCGTCGCTGACCCACCTGGGCTGCTGGCCCGGGCCGCGCTGGGTGAGCTGCAGAGACCCAGGCCTGATAAAGTTCAGGCCGAGGATCGTGGGTTCAAGCACGGCGTCACCCATGGCTCCGGTGGTTGCGCCGAGCGGGCACCGAGAGATGCTTCTTGTTGCGCAGCCTGCGGTGGGACTGGAGGGCCAGAGCCCAATAAGAGAGCCAGCAGAGGCGTATCGATGCGGCTTGAGGGGACCTGGCAAAGGACGAGGAGGCAAAGCATACAGGTAGGTGGTCAAGCGGGACAGTGGCGCCAGTCGGTTGAGGCGGGCGGGCTCAGGACAGAAGCGGGCCGGGGCGGGGGGGACTGGGGATGCTGATATAGCCGTGGAGGACACGGGCAGTGGCACAGGAGAGATGGGAGCAGAGAAGGAACGGCTCGCCCGGGGGCACGGATGGGCAGATGGATCGAGGACGAGCAACAGAAGGACAGCACGGAGACGACGGAACGAGTCAGAAGGGGAAGCCGGTCAGGCGGGCGAGGACTCTGACGGCGACTGGGCGGTGGACGGCGTTGGCTCGGCGGACGGGCTTGGATGATTTCGCCCGGTGAGGAGGGCTTCGTGCGAATGGCCAGCTGGCGTCTGTGGCACCAGACGGAGGCGCGCTGCGAGCGGCGGCACGGACAGGGACAGGCCAGGGACGGTGAAAGACAGGACGGTATACGACGGGGCCATGCACGGGAGGGCAGGAGACGGGGAGGGACAAAAGGAAAGCAGGCCAGCACCCGCAGAATCCGGTGGTGGCAGCGCCTTAATAGGTGCGTGTGCCGGCTGGGATAGCCATGGTTTTGAAACCGGTGAGGTATTCAGAGAGGGGCCGGCCAGGGAGGAGGCGCGGTGTGGTGGCCACAAGGCAAGCAGGCACAAAAGCAACAAAGCCGCCAAGCTGGCTGGCCATTATTCCCGTCGCCCTCGCGCCCTCTGTCGCCCGCTCGCCCGCCTTGCCAGGCGCATCCTTCCTCTTCTCGGCCGGCCAGAGGCGCAGCTTTGGCGCAGCAGCAGCAGAGCAACCGCGAAGAGGCCTCACCGGCTTCCCGGGTCGCGTCGAGGCAAGGCACGGGGGAGCCACGGGGGGAGCATGGGGGGCACGGGGGCGGGAAGGCGACAGGAATGGCAAAGCAATGGAGCACGCGCACGCGCACGCACACGCACACGACTGGAGTGGCCAGTCGCCGCCAGCGGGGTGCGAGGCGCGACATGCACTTGCGATGGCGCCGATCAATGCAGCGGAGATGGGCTGGGCCGGCGCGGGCAGCGTGGCACCCCATACCACACATATGTGGACGGGAAGGCCGTGGCAGCTGTGTACTTACAGTAGCGGTTGCGGGATCGGGGGAGCCCCAGGGGGGCGGGGGGAGGGCGAGACGGATTAAGAGAGCGGCAAATGCGGCGACGGCCGCTGCGGGGAGCTGCAAAGTCGAGCGAGTTGGGTGCACGCACCTCGGCCCAGCACTGGTCTTGTGCCGTCGCGTGCATCGCGATCGCCACTCGCTTCCTTTGTTATTTTGCGCTGCCCCGCTGGCCAAGCAGGCCATTACCTGCGTCCGGGTTGGACGGTGGTGACGTCCAAGTGTGTTGGCCTCGCGCGCGCTGCAGGCGCCAACAAGCAAAAGCAAAGGTTATTTGCAACGGGGCCAGAATCTGCTTGGCGGCCTGGTTGCGGGGAGCACAGCTTGTCCAACCACGGGTGGGAAGGAACAGCAGAGAGAAGCAAACATGGAAGAGAAACAAGAAGGCGAGGCAGGGGCCGCTCGTGCACCGTGTGACCAAGTCGCCCGGCTGGGGCAAGCACGCAGGCACAAACAAGGGCAAGCAGCACCAGCCTAGCAGGGAAGAAAGAAGAAGACGAAGAAGAAAAAAAAAAGAAAAAAAGGCCCACCAGCCAGAGCACCACCAACAAGGAGGATGTGGACACCAGCGTCATCCCGAGCATTTTGGCACTAGACGTCCATCGTACGATAGGCCAATGCCATGCCTGTGGGCATCTGCTGGGGCTAACCATCCAGAAAGACGGGATGGGCAAGCGGCAGGCAGGGTGGAGGGGAGGGGCCAGGGCAAGGCCAGCCAGCAACGGCGAGGCTGGCTACTGTAAGCCATCTGTAAGCTGCCCGTGGGGAGGGGTCCCCCCGCCCGCCTGCTGATTGACAGTGGCCCGCCACGGAAGGGAAGGTGCGAGGTACACTAACGACGTGCTCATTTTAGGGTGGTCGCGATGGAGGTTGCGAGGGTGGCGGGTAGCCCCGGGCGGCGGGCGAACCGCGCACAGGGATCGCGCGGTGGGCGGCCCACTGGGAGATTGCCAATGGCTCGGGCGTTTGAGACGCGCCGCCCCTGGCAGTCTGCCACTGGCCTTGGCCGTCCATCGTCGATGGGTCTGGGCCGGCCAACGGCCACCTCCAGTAATCATCAGCGGAACCGACGGGAACCAACGACGCTGAAAAAGAAAGGAAAACAAAGCAGCACATCGACAGCCTGCATCCTTTGCATGCGCCGCCCGCCCGCCCGCTCGCTTCCACCCCACCCTCTCTTTTCCTTTTCCTTCTTTTTTTTTCTTCTTATTCTTCTTTCTCCTCCTCGCCACTCCCCGCCTCCTTCAGACAGATTCCCCCGTCCGCGCCCAGTAAGAAAGAGTATTTGGTCAGTCAGCGACACAAGAATCCCACAGCCTGACCATGCGCCATGAGCGCCACAGGCTCGTATATTCCCTTGTCTCCTGCGGGGCCAGCCGTTCAGCCCCGGAATCCGTTCCGGCACCGTCATGCTTGCTCAAAACGGACAGACTCTGGCAAGCAACAATGAGCGAGGGCGGGATAGCACCCGATGGCCTCGCACATTCGCCACTGCCACCCAACCACATTTTGGCTGCCCGCTTGTGCTCCCTCTCATCCATCGCCCTCCTATCACGACAACAGCCTCTGCCCGGGAAGGTGTGAGCCTGAGATGGTCGCCCGTATTGCTTGAGCATGCAGCATGGGCTGCATAAGGTTAGCAAGCGGTCATGGAGAGCCAGTACAACCCTGTTCCTCCCTGGCCCACCACGGCCGCCGGGTAATCGAAGCCGCTGCATTTACATCGGGCAACACTACATGCAGTGGGTGCGCCCATGCACACGCACACTGTTTCCAACCCCAGGGCTTCTATGGATTTGTGCGATATGGGACAAGGGTGTACACCATCTTGCCCAGGCTGCTTGATTGGCGCTGCGGTTGGCTCAGAAAGTATACGCGTTCGTTCGTTGGCTCCCTCAAAGCATCTGCTTGCTTGCTGCACACCACAAGCAGCAGATATCTAGGTAGCCACCTAGCACACGGGTGACATTGCCAGGACACACTCACACGCACACACATATACACATACACACACGCATGCACAAACCCATGCGGTGCGGACACTTGGTGGCACTGCACAACCACAGATCAACAAATGCCAAAGAAAGCAGACAAGCCACACAAGGCCACGAGGGTGGAGGGCGGAAAGATGCGAGTGGGCGGCGAGATAGCGGAAAGAGGGGAAAGGGCGCCGGCAGATTGTTGGGCGACGTCAGAGGGTGGATCCCGAGACCTGGGGCCCCAAATCCGTGCTGTCTACCTACATAGGCCTAGGCTACTTCTCCCGGAGCCAGCACTATCGCTCTGCACAGCCGGGGAGCTGGTCTGGTCGCCTGGTCTGGTCTCCTGGTCTCCAGAGAAGCGGCCTTGCTTCTTTGTATTCTATAGGTCCGGGCTGGGACTATACCAAGTACCTCTGGAGCCTGGAGCTTGGAGCCTCCCACCCTCTACCTCATCCCGCAAAGCAATAATTAAGCCCTAGCCCCAGCTGGAGGAGTGGAGAAGGGGGGGG
>PYSQ01000672.1:260-10848 GCA_003049435.1 Nakataea oryzae | reverse complement strand
CCCCCCTCTCTCTCTCTCTCTCTCTCTCTCTCTCTCTCTCTCTCTCTCTCTCTCTCTCTCTCTGCCGGTCCAGATCCGCTGCCTGTCGGCCCGGTCTTTAGCGCAAGGGAAAGGGCCCCAGTCGAGTTGCGCAAAGAGGAGAGAAAGGGCAGTGGTGGGTGGCACGAGAATGACTGGCTGCGCGGCATGAAAACGCGGCAAGCGGCACATGAGCTCTTTTTCTTCCCCTGGGCACGCTGCAGATTACACTGGCACTGGGCTCCATCACTGCTGCGGTATCATCTCCGGGGACCTAGGGGGGTCTTCCACTCTTTTTCTTTTTTGCTCTCTTCTTTCCCTTCTCTCCTTCTATCCCACCCTCACTGGTCCTTTCTTTCGGTCGGGGTGGGACATTTGCACTGACTTGGAGCATGTCAGCTCGAGGAGGCTAGCTGAGATGACGACATGACTGGATCCTACTCGTCGAATAGGCTGCCCGATTCTGCGCGCTAAAGCGGCCGGCCGGCTCCCTTCACTACTTGTGGGCTGCGGTCCCTCACTCGCTCTGTCTGATGTTCGACCGCAGCCGTCGGGTTGACGCTAGAGGTTCTATCGGCACCACCATGCAGGAGCCAGCCAGGTGTTCACGCCCTCCAACGTCCCATGTCTCCGTATCAAGAGTCCCGATGGTGTGCCTAGTTGGCCTCGCGGGGCCACCCTGGGTGGTGTCGCTACCGCACCTCGCTCGCTCGCCAGTTCCCGGGTTGCCATGCGGCCGTGCCCACCCCCTCCTCGGATACAATTTTGCGGAAGAGCAGCCCGCGCACGTGTGCCTTACCCATGCCCGTTTTCCCAGCCATAGTCAAGCCTCCCTCAAAACACGGGTGAGTGAACGGCCCTGGCCAGTAATCGTGATCCATACTCGCCTAACAGCGGACGGGGGCTTTGCAAATCATGTCCTCGCTTCTACCCACACCCATTAAGCAGGTTTTATACCCACCCTCCCGGCGGTGACGGGCCTTTCCTCTATGGCTGACCCTGTGCTGGGAGGGAGGGATGGACCTCACAGCTTGAAGCGGAGACAGGTAATGGCAGACGGGAGGGATTAATGTCCTGGTGGCTCTCATGATCCTGCATGTGGGCCAGCTTGGTTTGAATCGAGGGTTTACTCGATGCCCTGTCCCTGTCGACACGCCTCGAGCGGCATCCTGCGTGAGCGGGAGAGCAGAGAAGAGTGCCTAAACAAGAAAAAAAGGGAAAACATGTAATACACCGGCAGATGTGCAAGCACACATGGGCCTCTGCATGCCTGGGCATGCGGCCGCGAATGACGGACGGACGGACTAGCCTGCCTGTTGAATAAAGTGCAGGCGGCCGTTTTGAGTGGCCTGACGAGCCGTGCTGTGTGCAGCGAGGGTGTTTGCGCCCAGAGGCCGAGGCCCAGGATGCCTGGAGAACGTTCGTGTCGCCCTTTCTGCCATGCCTGGCGATCCGCACCCCGCATCCCGCGTCTCCCTCTTCTTCTGGCTGAAGTCGATGCCGTATATTAGGCTCTTTAAGGGGCAGGCGGACATGGGGGTACAGGGAGTGCGCGACGGGTGCTGCCAGCGGCTCGCTTATTTCTCCGGGCACCATGCCTGCGCGCATCTCTCTTGCCCAGCTAGGTGCCTCCGAGGCGGGTGGGCTGGCACCCTTGCGGCATGGCCAAAGACGAGCTACGTACGTGCGTATGAGGGTTTTTTTTTTCTCTCTTCATCTTTGCTGCTGGCTGTTCAGGCGCGGGCTGGAGGTTGCGGCCAATTACGCACCCCCCACCACACCCCTAGACTTCGGCCCTTGTCACTGTCACCTGGCCAGGTAGCATGCACCCATCGTCTTGCTTGCTGTGGCCGCCGGCGGCATGGCGGGTGTGGTTCTCGCGGTGGCGGCGCGCGGCGCCAATGCCATGGACGGGCGCCGGCGTTGCGGCGGGTTCCTTGGGGGCGGCTTGGCCAGACCGATCGACAGTCGCGCTGGATCTATGGAACACGGTCCGATCTTCCCGAGGCGGCCGCGGCCATCGAGGCGCGCGCGGCGCACGTGACCGCATCGTGCAGGCCCGTGGCGGGGCAGGGATGGCGGCTCGCCGGCTTGATTTTGCCAGTTGCCTGGCCCATGCGGCGTGCAGTTGCAGTTGCAGCTGGGTGCAGGTACGTACGTACGTGCCTTCCGAGAGGGACGTGAGTTGTTGCCCAACCGAGAAGCTGCCGCGAGCCTTGACTGCGCGGGGCTGCATGCGAGATGCCACCAAAGAAAAAAAAGGGCCATCAAAAGAGGGGACAAGGAAAAAAAACACCAAACAGACCGGGCTGTCCCTTGATTTGATCCTGCCCCCATCGTCCATCGTCATCAGCTTCTGTCCTCCTCATTCCTGCTGCTGCTCCTCCTTTTCCTCCGCCTCCGCCTCTGGCAGCCATGCTCCATCCACTCAGCTAGAGCTACACCGGAGTCGACCACGCATCCGCACACACCAACAAGATGCGTCATGTATGGTCCGGATCCTGCAGCGGAACCAACGACCGTTCCTTCCCAGGCGCTCCAATTACCCGTCCCACCCGCCGCCTCTTCGCACCCTGGGATGGGGGCCGTGGTGACACCTGTCAACCACTCGCCCGCCTAGTGCGGCGGAGTGGCGTCGTGTCTGTTTGGCAACTTCGCGTCCAGCAGCGCTGCCGCTGCCCGTGCCCGCCGCCTCTCACCACTGCGCTGACCAGCGCTGCCAAGGACGCGCTCAGACTCCTTTGCCGCAGCCACCACCTCCAGCCCCGTCTTCGCGCTCTCCCCAGTCGCGGCCTGGCCTTGGCTTCTGCGGCCCCAGCAGGAACCTGAGGAGTTCCGAGCTGTCCGTTGCCGCCGTGAGGATGATGTCGTCTGCTGCCGTGTGCGCTTTGGCCACCTCGGCGAGCGAGCGAAGACCCAGGAGCAGCTTCAAAGTCCCCAGCCTGCCCTCGTTGCCCGGAGCGTGATGGAGAGGCGTCGAACTGCCCTCTTCTACCTCACGAAGCGGATCCGAGCCTCGCTCAAGGAGCAGACGCGCGCGAGATCCAGAAGCCTACGGTTTACCGCGTGCTACAGCGGCGTTGCGCCGTGTTATTTGACAGGACTGATTACTGTCCCTGCCGCAACTAGCCGCTGTACTGCCTCAATGTGGTTGCCGGCCGCTGATGTTTAAAGCCGTGTCTGTCAACTCTAGCCGCAGCCGCCGCTAGTCGCCCCTTTTCGCTGTCTTCAGCATCACGGACCAGATTTATGTCTTTGTGCAAAAGGAGTGGGTCGGCAACCTCAAAGTCTCCGAGCCGCGAAGCTGGCAAAAGGGGATAATATCCACTCCTAGATCTAGCCGCGTCTCCTCCGTCTCGTCCGAAGTGCTGAGCACCTCGAGGCCTGCGCCTGCCAGTGCTAGAAATACGGCTGCACTCTAGGGCCCGACTGAAAAGGCTCAGTGTAGCGGTGTTATTTCCGAGGCGCCTGTCACCACGGCTCTGGCGGCGGTGGCGGTTCTACCGGCTAGTCGCCCCCTGGCGTACCATTGTGGTGGTTTCTGCCGCGGCTGCTGCCACTGACACCAGTGTGTGTGAGGTTTGTGTTGACTCCCGAGCGAAGCATATTGTAAACGGCGGCCGGACCCCGGCTCTCGATGGCTACCTGTAGCTCTGGCGCTGCTATAAAGTCGCTCTTGTCCATATTAACACACCTACTAGTCGGTTCCTTGCGGAGTACCTGTATCTCGGGCTCGTTTAGGATCCTCGGAAGCTTGATTGCCTACATAGGAGCCGCTTCTAGCCTCTGAGCGTCTCCCCTCCCCCGCGCCCTGGATGCTACCATTATCGCCGCCCCATCTTCTGCTTCCAGGTCTGGTGGTTGCGACGGTGTCTGGCGGCGAATCTCGCCACGCGCCACTGTTGGTTACTCTCGAGATCTGTATTCTGCCACTGCCTGACTGCGAATGGGTCATGTGTTGCTTATCAGCGCTTAAGTCAGTGCTGTTTTGTGGATGTGATGCTGCCAGCTTGCTGGTGGACGAAGAAAAAAGAACCTATACGTTATGTATGAAGTTCATCACATACGACATGGAGTCGTTGCAGTCGTGGTTGGGGCCCACGTCCTCTCGAGAAACCTCTCGTGACTCTCGGCCATGACCGGCGAGATCGTCATGGTTCTCAACATGACCCCGACTTCACAGGTGCCAGCGTCTTCTCTGTCTTGCCCCGCCATGATCTCGGAATGAGCACAATGCCCCTGGGCAGAGACACCCGCGACTCGCAGGCCGAGGCCCCATTTCCCAACTCGTCACATGGGCGCGAGAGAAAGAAAGGAGGGGAGGGCCAAGTCAAGGAAGATCCAGATGTCTTTCTTTCGTGCTACTCGACATTGCGAATGCCAACAAGAAACGAAAGGAGCAAACGAAACCGCCGGCTGTATTGCTTCTCAACATACAAAAGCCACAACAGGATGCTCCAGATGCAATCTCAACAGCATACTTTTATTTGTACTCCGCTCCCGGTTTTTCCTTGATGTTGCACCGTCCAACCGTCCCCTCCCAAGGCCTGCCACCTGAATTCCTCCCTGTCCTAAATATGACAAAGACGCACCGTATAAAGCATGCCCACCCGTTTAGGTCGAACCTCTAAACCCAGAGACACAGACGAGACGTATGACACCGAGGCCCGATCGGGGCAAGACAAGGACAGAAGACCCGCCTCATGATGAGAAGGCGGTCGCGTCGGGGAACTTGGCCTTGGCCGCGGCCTTGACCGTCTCCACCTCGGGGCTCCGCCAGCTCTTGAGCGTGCCGACAACGCTCTCGGCGTCCGACAGGGTCAGGGATTGCAGGTCCAGGACCGACGCCACGTCCTTCTCGGCCTCTGCGCGCTCGCTCTCGCCCATGGCCCTGGCAGCGCGGATGGCGGCGAGCACGTGCGCGGGGCTGTCGGCGTGCGCTGCCCGGAACTCTGCGTTGAGCTTGGCCAGGTCCGCCGAGGCGGGCACGGCCGTGAACTCGGCGTCCATGACCTCGCCCACCTTGGGAGGGAGCGGCTCGCTCGCCGAGCCGAGGGCGCTGCGCAGCCGGATCGCCTGCTCGTGCACTCTGGGGTGATCGGGCTGCAGGGCCCGCGCGACGTTCAGGCAGCCCAGAGCGAGCACGTACTTCTCTGTTGACGACACCCGCGTTAGCCGTGCTGTGTCCACGAGGCTCCGGAACATCGTCTTGCCCGGCAAAGGAGAGCAGCCTTCTGAAGGGGTTTTGTGTGGGGTTTTGTCTGTGGGTTGGGGGCTTCTTACTTCTCCTGATGTACACCTCGAAGCCAGCAAGCTGCGCCTCAATGTTCTTGGGGCTGAACTGCAGCAGCGGCAAGAGGAACTTGACGGCCTCGTCGAGCGGCGCTGTGGTCGCCGCGAGCTTGAGCCCTAGAGGATCTTCGTCCTTCTTCTTGGCCGCCTCGGCGTCCGACTGCTTGCCCTTCTGGCCTGCCTTGTTGGGATCCTGCTTGGCCGCCTTCTCTTGGGCCTCGCGCTCAGCCTTTTGAAGCTCCTTCTTGGCCTTCTTGGCGGCCTTCTTCTTTTCTGCCGCGGCGGCCGCCTCCTCGTCAACGCCGTCAGAGGTGCTGCCGTTGACGCCGTTGGCCGCCGATGCGCCGGTCTGGCCGTCGTGCATGTCCACGTACAAGGCGATGGCGTCTAGGGCCACGCGAGAGTAGAAGGGGTGGTCCCGGAGGTGGTCTTCCCAGCGTATCATTTCGACGTAAGCCCGAATCAGGCCTTTCCTGAGCGAGAAGGTGTGGAAGTCGTACTGGTCCTCCTGCCAGATGTCGAAGATGTTGAAGATGGCGTGGAAGCGCTTGAGAGCCATGCCGACGTTGCCCTGGCGAGCATAGGCCTCGCCGTCCTCGGTCAGGAACCACACCGACTGCATGTCGAGCAGGTCCGACAGGGGGCCGCCCGGGGTCTCGGCGCGGGTGAAGAGGCCCATGGTCTTGAGCGCCTTCTCGTTCTCGTTGTTGCGCAGCTGGTACTTGGCCGTCTTGGTGTTGATGTACCTGTCCTTCTTGTCGAGCTCGCGCGCCTGGTTCATGACTTCGGCCGCCTTTTCCGTGTTTCCATAGTGCTTCCATATCCTGGCCTTGGTCATGTGGAAGTCGACGCTGCTAGGGGCAGCTTCTATGGCCTTGTCCACATACTCCATGGCCTTGGCGAGGTCACGGCTGAGGTGGTAGTTGTGATGCTGGGCCAAGAAGTAGAGCGCCGCCGCCTTGCCCTTTGATGAGTCCCCGTTGGCGCCGGCAGCCTCGCCATGCGACGCCAGGTACTCCTCCACGAGCTCGGGCAGGGCCGCCTTCTTGAACGAGTCCGAGTACAAGTGCTTGAGGTTGGCAAACGTGGATGGGACCCCCTTGTTAAGCATTGAGGTGATGTATTCCTTGGCGTGAGCCTTGAACTCGTCGCCTGAATGGGAGACGTGTGCAGCCAGCGCACTCGGTCGTCAGTATGCGCAAACAGGGGACCCTGTAGGGGATGCGTGCATGTCTGTTTGCAGCGAGAGACCCGGCCTTACCACTCAGAATGTTCAAGGGTAGCCGACGGGCGGCGTCGCAACGGGGCGCTTTCTGGGCGTATTCGTCAAAGACGGCCTTCTTGGCGGCCACGTCGGCGTCATCAATGCCCATTGCGTCCATCAGGCGGTGGTAATAGTCCTCGTGGTCCGGGTTGCGGTCCAGGAGGGCGCGCCAGGCCTTGACGGCCTCGTCCTTCCGGCCGAGCTTGGTCAGGTAGTTTGCGCGGCCCTCCATGACGGCCAGCTTGTCGAGCACGCCCTTGGCGACGGACTCGAGGTGGTCGAGGGCGCGCTGGGTGTCGCCCGTCTCGGCAATGATGGTGTTCTTGTACATGACGGCCTCGGAGTGCTCAAAGTCGGTGCGCGCGGGGGGCACCTTGAGGCTCTCCTCGTACGTGGTCAGGGTGCTCTCGGCCTCGGCCAGGTTGCCGGCGAGGTGGTGGGCCAGGGCCAGGGCGGTCCAGTTCTGGCGCAGCTGGGGGCGGGCCTGCAGCATCTGCAGGCGGGTCTGGATGTAGCCCGGGTAGTCGCGCATCTGGATCTGCAGGATGGCCAGGTCGCGCTGGATCTGGGACGAGTCGGGCTCGAGGCGCAGGGCGAACTTGTAGGCGCGGATGGCCTCGTCAAAGTTCTTGCGGGTGCGGTAGAGCATGCCGTAGACGTGCCAGCACACGTGCGACTTCATGTCGACCGACACGGCCTCCTTGCCCAGCACAAAGGCCTCCTCGGTCTTGCCCTGGGCGTTCATGATCAGGGCCTTCATGGCCATGGTGTCGCCATGCTTGGGGTTCTTCTTGAGGATCTGCTCGGCGGCCTTGAGCCCGCGGCGGTACTGCTTGTCCTCGAAGTTGCGTACGACGGTCCGCAGGAGGTTGTTGTCCCTCGTGCTGAGGGGCTGTGACGGCGACATGGCGACGGCGTGTGAGGGCGGAGCCCTGGGCAGCGGCGGGTTTCTCTGGGGCGGCTCGGGCAGAGCCAGAGACAGCGGTCGGGCGGGGGGAGAAGGGCGGCTGAGGGCGGCGCAGACAGGTGCAGCCGGGATCGGCCTCGACGCGGCGGCACCGAGGGGCACAGGGTCGTGTGCGAGGGCGGGCGTGCGTGCGGGCGTGCGGGCGTGCTTGTGTGCGTGAGTGCGTGTGTGGTGGGCAGGCGAGAGCCAAGCCAGTCAGCCCAGGCGTCAATTCCAGGCCACTGCGCCCCTAGGCTGCAGGCAGGGTCAGTCGGGGGGCCACGGCAACGGGCGGCGGCGTTGTGTTGGCGGCTATGGCGGCGGGCGAGGCGGGGGAGGCAGCAAACGCGGGCTCGCTGGTTTGGCGGGTTGGGCAAGGTCCGATTCGGCCGTGGCACCACATCTGGGATTTGAGCACAAAAGGCGGCAAGCCGAAAGAGTGGAGCTACGCCGCTCACCTTTGGGCCCTGGCCAATTTTCTGCTGCTTTCGACCCCACGCTCGGGAAGCTCGAGTGTTGGCTGGAGCTTCTCCCCTAGTCTAAATCCCCAGCGAAGCTTTGAAGCTTTTCGATTTGGGCAGCATCGTCAAGCTTAATTCCTCAATCGGTCGCGCGCTTCTGGTGCCTTGCTGGTAGTTGGGCTAGGGATATTTTTTTTCTTCTTTTTTTTTCTCTTCTCTTTTCTCCTTATTCTTCGTCTTCTTGTTGCTTATTACAATCAAGGGCCCCCATCTATCGGAAGCCCAGCCACCGCCGATAAGCGAGTGTGTTTTGTGGAACAGCATCCCGTCTCTCCTCGCCCACGCCCGGCCCTTGGGGCTTGCGCCAGCGTCGACCCTACCTTGTTGCCTTTTGCCACTTTTCGTATGCTTCCTCCCAGCTCTCGCCAGTGTCGCCCCCGCACCGTTCGCTCACGACCCCCCACGTCCGCGTCCTCACGATCTTCTCGACACCCCGCTCCTGCCGCAGCAGGATCGCCAGCCTCTCCGTGCGCGGCTCTGTCGGGAAGAAGCGGGCGGAATACGGGTCTAGCCTCTCGTCGATTACCCTCTCCTTGTTCTTGGATTCTTCGGCCTCCCTTATCGCTGTCGAGGGGTCCCGAGGATCCGGGCTGGTTGCGACCATTGTGCAATATGATATGAGCTCGGACCGGGCCTTCCACGAGGGGAAGAGGACATCGGTTTTGAACCGGTGGCAAGCCTCGGCATCGATGGGCCTGCCGAGCGGCCGCGCCGGGATTCTCTGGGATGTTGTGGACGGGTCGAAGCCCTGCTTTGCCGGTGTCGCCAGCGCATTGAGGTTCTGGGAGATGGAATCGTCAATGGCGGCACGCGAAAGCCGCAGGAAGTCTTGCAAGCCCCAGCACGGCAGTGTCAGCACGGCAGCCGGGCCCTCGCAGCTCGTAGGTCAGCAAGCAAAAACACGGCGGCGCGCACGTACCTCTGAGTGCAAATGTGGAAAAACATAGCTGGGGGGTAAGTGGCGGCTGGTCCGGGTGGGCAGGCATTGTCGGCGCCTTGGGCGGGTCGCCTGCAGAGGGCCCCTTTGACCAGAGGAACGTCGGGGACGCCAGCGTGCCGGCCAGGAGAGTGGAGCAAAGACTCAAGGTGTGTCGCGTCGGCCGTGGGAGACAAGCGCCCGTTCGTAGGAACCCTGCTGGCTTCTGTAGGAGTGAGCTCTCGGGCGGCGGGTGACATCTGGTGATGATGCCGCGCGCCGCTCTGCGGTCCGGAAAGCTTGACGGGTCCCACTTTGAGCGCGCACGGGCCCCATCCCAACATGCCTTGCCACCACGACCTCGGGCTGGCCCACTAAGAGCAGCCGATGCCATCGCACTGCAGCAAAAAATGCCAGAGGAAGATGAAGATGAAAAGGGCAAAGGTAGACAACGATGGGTATGAAAATGGAGCTAATAGACAAATTAACTGACGCAAAGTCCCGGGCTTCGGGGTTTTTTTTTTCCTGTTTTTTTTTTTTTTTTCATGCAAAGACTACTGAATATGCGTGTCCGGCTGCACGACCAGCAAAGACCTCCAAGACAAAATAAAAAAAACAACAATATTCATAACAACTTCAGAACCAAACGCAACAAAGATTTGGTATCAAGGCAGATTTGAGACAGAATCCAAGACAGTATCATGCACACCGTGTGTAAAGCAGTTTTTTGTCCATCATGGACAAGACCATGCCGTATGCGAGATGATTGCTCCAACAGACGACGATATAATTAATTAATTCATGCTGAAATTAAATCCAAGCACCAATCACATAACAAATGTGCTTGGAACGCCGATTTTGCACTTTCTACTACTCTCTCACGCATTTGGAATCGATTCCATATCATCTGAAAAGACCAAAAAAAGACTTGTTGTCTTCGAGCAAAGTAAACAGTGATATCGTGCAAGCTACAGTTGGCACTAGCTCAAGTAGTCGAGATGATCTAAAAAGAATCGACTACAGCTTGACTTTACTCAGCAGCCAGCCTTCATTCGTCGTCCACCTGTTGATTGTTGCACTGCAAACTTGGCCAGAAATATAATCATGCGCACGCTGCATCGGAAGAGCATTCAGAGTCTTGCGCTGGTGAATTGGATATTTACAGCCCGATATACGGAAAGCACTGGCAAAGAATGACGCCAGCCTGACGCCTCTAGATGATGGCGCAAGGTCAGGACCCTTGGTAAAGTGACGGGTGCGTCTCCCGATTTGGAGGCTTCTTGGGACTGCCTGTCATATATTCATGTACATGAATGGACAGGAATGTTTCCAACTGGCTCCAGCCTAGGAGCTGCCACATCGATCCTGACTTCAACACCAGCCAGAATCGTGGGAAACCCAGAGTGCCATACAGGCCGAGCGGCAGATGGCAGACCGACGAGCCGCCAAAACGGCCGTCTTTGCTGCCCGAGACGCCAGCGTCCAGCCAAGGCCTGGCGTCGTCGGCCCATGGCGATTGCGCGCGCACGTGTAGCGTGATTGCGGCTTGCGGCCTTACTCGCGAAGCTCCTTCTTTGGCCCCGTCGGCGATATCCGCCTTCCCCTCCCTCCCCCCCCCCAGCGATAGATGG
>PYSQ01000671.1:0-12835 GCA_003049435.1 Nakataea oryzae | reverse complement strand
GGTCTGAGATCTCTGCCTGTGAGCCTGTTCCAGGTTCCAGAAAAGCGGGGGTGCCACAGAGCCTCCCGCGCTCCCAAGCCCAGCGTGAGGCAAGCACGCCCAGCCGAACTAAGAGCCAGCCTCGAGCTCGCTTGACAATTGACAGGCACACACAGACAGGTGCCGCCTTCAGCTACCACAAACCCCGAGCTGCTACCCCGACCCTCTCCAGCTGCGCGTCTCAATCGACACTTGGCCCGCCCCGTTTCGCCCGCTCGCTCCCAGCTTTCCAGCCCTCTAGGCCTAGGTAGCCAGCCCGCTTGCGACGACGCCACTCGCTTCACCCCTCCCATCGCTAGTATCCGGTGAAGCCGGTGAGCGAAAGAATTAAAAAAGAAAAAGAAAATATGCGCAGAGGCCCGCAGGCCACATGAGGCGGCCGAGGCTGCAGGCTCAAACTACAGGCTACCCTGAACGCCTGTTCCCCATGGGCCTGGAGCCTTATACCAACCTGCCCCAGCACAGGGCCCTGTCGACTCACTTGTCCCAGCCCAGTCTGGGCCTCTCAGATCGCCCCCTACATCCCCCGCCGCCTCTCTGGTTAAGCATCGTGAGGGCGACGGAAACGGGCTGGTAGGAGGTTTTCCGAGGCCCGCTCGCCTTACCGCACCACCCGTCCTCGCCGAGTTGGGTGGGCGTGTCGCTGTTTCCACGCCCAGGTCCGCTCCACTCCGACGACTAGACTAGCTGGTCGTGCATCTGGCCATCCCTCGACGCAGGTGCGCGGGGTGGGCTTCATCTACCCTCTTACCCCCCGAGACTGCCTCGGGCCTTCGCCAACACACTTGTCTACCTGGTACGGCCGAGCCAGCAAGCCAAGGCACAGTTCGGCGCTGCACGTCGTGGCATGCGCCGCAATCCTGCTGGTCACCATCGGCGCTTGCCAAGGTCTTTGCAGGCTCGGGATCCAGGCCGCTCTTGGCCTGTTGGCACCCGGTTGGTACCAGGTGCAGTGGAAACCTTGGACCGGAGCCCCGCCATTTCGCGTCCAGCACGGGCCGTGGCAGTGGTGGAGGGATATACCGTTTCAGTGCTCATGCACGGCCAGGCTCTCCAACAAGACTGGCACGGCTGCACGTGGTTGCCTACGTAGCAGTCGGCATTACTGTATATGATATCTGCCGTGGGCCGACATCCTGTTGGCCCGTTCTTGCCACCCAAGAGATGCATCCGTAATAGTTTCTCTCACTCGGCCGTCGAGCCCCGTGGGTCTTTTTTTTCTTCTTTTTTCACGATGCGATCGTTTCTATTTTTGTTCCACCGACTTCTATCCCTGTGGACCCAGAAAAGAGTTCGAGTTGCAACCGGCTATCGTCAAGTAACACGTCCATGTCTTTCTTCCGTATCAAGGAACAAAACAAGGACGAAAGGGGGTTGCAAGCAAAGAGAAGGAACGATACTTTCGTCTGGTCCTCCCCCTGGCGGGCGGGCGTTCAGGGGCAGCGCTATCACGGTCACTTGTCGGCGCGCGAGCCGCCAGGAGACGGGCAAAAGCCCAAGGCCAGCTCTGTAACCCGAACGCACGAATACACATTGCGCCAGGATTCAATAGTCTTGCCAGGAACGGAGAGACGTGGTTTCTGGCATCGCATAGAGGGGGTAGGTACTGTGTCTGTCGCCTGCATGGCCTACCGAGCTGGATGGATAGGGAATGGTCAGGGTAAGGAAACTTCCAGCCACCGAGACCGAGAAATGGCGCACGGGAAAAGGCCACCAAAGGCCACCCCTGGCCCCTCCGAAGCCCTCTCTTCGAGCCTGACCTCGGTCGTCCGGGGACGGAAGGGTTGCAGCCATCTGGGCTGGTGATAAATCCCTGCTAGCGCCAACGAATATGTACGTGTCGCTATCGGCAGCTCGGCCGGATACAAACGGCATCAGGAATGCCGTCGTCGCCGACGAGCGGCAGCGGGCCATCTCTCTGGGTCTCACGTTTCACAAAGCGGGGGACAAGCAGCGCCCATCACACCGCATGCACTGCTCGACACTGGGACGCGGGCCGCGACGCATGGCCAACTGACCTTCGCGCCTGTTGCAGGAACCCAGCCAGCAGCCCTGCCCAACCTTGCTTCTTTTCGACGAACAGCGAGCCAAAGAACCAAAATAGGGAGCAGGGAGCAGGTAATCAGAAAAAAAAGAAAGAAAGAAGAAAGCAGCTCGGTGGCGTGGGATGATATCAGGGAACGACACAGCCCTCCGCTCGCCGGGTTTCCCTTTTGAGAAACTTCCCCGCTCGGGTGCTGTCGCCTGCCGCACAGGGGGATCCGAACAAGGCCGCAGGGACAGCATCAGCCCGTCCTGACTGGTCCTCTGCCGGCTCGGCCCAACGGGGATGGTGGATGAGTGGGCGGGTGGGTAAGCAAGGGATCTAGACGGGACAGACATGGAAAGACTGGCTGTCAGACCTGCGCCGGCAGCGGAGGCTCGTTCCATCTCTCACCCAGCCCCTGCTTGCTGACCGCCAAACGCGATTTCTTGACCGGCGGACCCCCTAGCTTACGGAGGTATCCATCTATTCGTGCTCGTGCTCGGGTTGTGCCTCTTGGACGGAGAGCGTAACCAAGCCAAACTGGGGGAAAAGACAAGAAAAGAAAAGGAATGAGAAACAATTAAAAGAAGAAGAAAAAAGAACAAGGAGGCATGAAAATAAGAGAAAGCACAGGCGCCATGGGTTGGCGCCTGGCACGGTTACTCCCGAAACAAGGTCACTGTCGGTCCTTCCGCCGGTCTGGGAGCCCAGGGTACGTACTCCATAATTATGTACGTTAAATATTGGTTAACACCTGGCCGGCCTCCCTACGCTCTGGAGTCGTAGAGTCTTGCTTGGCCTGCATGCCTACCTATGTAGACAGGCGTCTACGTACCTAACCCAGGGCTCAGCTCGCGCTTCTCGCTTCCGGTGCTCTGGCACCGCAGCATGGTACCAGAGCTGGAACCCTGGCCTGTCTTGTGCACCAACCCTTTGGGTTACGACGACGGTAGGGCAAGCAGCCAGCAAGGGAAAGACTGGAGAACAATTCTCGGGGATACCGCGGCGTTGATGCAGCAGGGCAGAGAGACTGCGGGCCGAAGGAAGAGAGCTTACCAGCCGTACAGTTCAGCACAGCCCGTTTTTTCTCTCTTCCCCTTCTGACGCTGATCACTTGGCCTCCTTGCCTCCCTCTTACCTCCCTCAATATTGCATAGTCATTACGTCAAGAACACAACCCTCGCTGCCGCGGCTTTTTTTTTGTCACCCGTGGCATCGTCGAGGATAGCTGACTCGAGGTAAGTGTGTTGATCGGCGGGCGGGCACAAGCTCTAAGCAAGTCCTGTGGCTCTGGAGAGCTTGATCTCAAGAGTCCCGTCGTCAACAACGTGGGTCTTGGCAAGCAAAGACCCGTCGGTACCTACCTGACCGGGTACGTGTTTTTTTTTCTCTCTTTACTTTCTTTTCTTCTTTTTTCTCTCTCTTTTCTTTTTCTGTTTTTTAATCTTCTCAACCCCCTCCCTAGGCATCCACCCCGATACTGGAGCCAGTAAAAACCAAAGTTTAGCTCGGCCAGGGTCGTTGGAACAGCCGGGGAAGATTGAAACTAAAAGCCGGTGCCACTTTGGCCGTCTCGGCGGGAGGTCATGTGAGGCATAAAAAGTAAAGCATCAGATAAAAAAAAATGATAAAAAAAAAGGGGACAAAAGAATTAGCGAGTGACGGGAGGGAAAAAAAAAACAAAAAAAAAAAAACGGCGAGCAAAGTACACGCCTACCTACCCAGGTACGTACCCAGAAATGCAAGCCAGGGGGCTCGTTTAACGAGGCGTTCTTTAGCGCACCGCCGCTCGCCAGTCCCCTGTCGATGCCGCCCAGACATGATGCCTGCCCCATCTCTTGTTCATCCCAGCCCACAGCGAGCGTCGAGACGCGAGGCCACTGTCCCGTGCATCACGACGCGAGATTGGTTCAGCGGCGGCGGCGGCGGCGGCGGCAGCCTTGGTCGCCAACAGTCAGTCAGTCACTCAGTCGACTCACCATCCCCTGGTCCGTACACTGAGTGACCTTGCGCCCTGGCAATCTCACCGAGGTCCGCAAAACGGGGAGGGGGCGTTGGGCAACCCGGGCCCTCAGACCGGGGTCCAAGCGAGACCAGAAGCTCCAGTCGAGCCCATTGGGCGTCAATGTTGGGTAGAAATCAGGGAAGGTGGACCGAGGCTGCTGGTCAGAACTGACAGGACGAAGGAGCAGCAGCCGTCGTGGAGAGAGAGGGAACAATCAACCGAAACCAAATTTAGAGAAAACTATCAAGAGAATTCACCTCTTACGTACGTGCTTGGCTTTTCATGAGAATCATGGATTCATTAGGCATGTGATCATGAGCTACATGTCTGGCTTGTGAGTGACAATGAGACCCATCCTCGGAATCCAAGTCGGATCAAGAAGAGGAGAAGGAGAAACAGACAGAAAAAAAAAGAGGAACATGGAAAAAGAAACCTGACAAAAAAGGCAGCTGATAAAAAAAGAAACAGGGAAGAGAAAAAAAAGACACAGAACTCCTGAACAAAGTGACCCGAACCTTGGAACAAGAAACAAGGACGTAAAATCCAGAACAGGTGAGAAGGTGCTCCCTCATCCCCACAAGACTGATTTCCTCTTCACCCCCACTCCCCCTTCTCCAGAATCTCATCAACGACACCTCTCTCTCCGGTGGCGATGCAATCTGTTGATGCAACCAAAAAAAACATATCACACTCTTTTGCTCCCACCTCGGTGAAATCCAAAACACGGCTAACCGTAATAAGGGTCAGCTCTTTGTGCCTCCGCGCCTGCCACTATGACCGATACGGCTGCATGTCGGCGAGTTTGACGAGAATGTTCTGCGTATTGCGCAGGTGGTGCGCCATCTCCCTCGCACCTCCGGGTGCCGACGTGGATTACCACCAAGTCGCCAGGGGACACAACACCTGACTCTCTGATCGAGTTTGCCAGCGGCGAGCCATCCCGGCAAATACCCGGGCGTGGAGCCCGATCGCTCTGCTCAGAACCGACACCCCCCGCCCTTCCCACCAACGACGGACAGATAGGGCTTGGGAGATAAACAGGGCTGTCGGCGTCGTTTTCCTTCAGACCGCCTCTATTCAAGACAGCCAGAAATTCTGACTTTTGCCATCCTCACGGGCCCGATCCAAAGGCGCGGGGGCCGCGGGAGAAAGCAGAGTTGCCCCGCTGCCACCACTCGCACCACCCGCAGCAGTGCCAGGGAGTTCCAGGTCCAGCTTGGGCATGTCCAGCTTGGGGGCTGGCTCCTCGAGCTTCTTGCGGGCCTCGGGAGTGAGGCCCTTGGGCTTCACCGGGCTTCGGGGCTTCTCGGGAGGAGGGGGGCCGTAGCGCACGTCCCGCACGTCCCAGCCGTCGTCGTGGGCGGCGGCGACCCACGTGCGAAGACCATCGTGCACGGCGCCGTAGAACTTCTCCTTGCACAGGCGGAGGCTGCCGCCCATGCACCGCTCCCAGCCCGAGATCTTGAAGTGCTCCCGCAGCTCGTTGCGTCGTAGACGGCCTGGCGTGCACGCCAGGATGGCGTTCATGAGTTCGAGGTGCGATGCCAGGTAGTTTGTCGCATCCCACTCCACCCCGCCCACGTATGGGGCCGCAGGCACGGGCGGGCGCTCCTGCGGGAAGTGGCGCATCATGTAGGCCACCTGGGGGTCCTGGTGCTCCTGGGCGGCTGCCGGGGGCGCCCTGTCCTGTCCTGCTGACGACAGCGCGGGTGTGGCCACGGCTGTTGACGGTGTTGACGATGCCGCACCATCGAGCGGCTGGCCGCCCTTGCTGCACTTGTCAGCGGGCAGCGACACGACGTTGAGCTGGTGCAGGAAGATCCAGAAGACCTCCTTAGTCACGCTGACGGCTTCCTTGCACCAGACCCGGTAGGGGCGCTCTTTGCGCATATCAAGCACAAAGCTGACGGGCCGTTCCTCCTCCTTGCCCTCCTGGTCCCGCAGGTACGACAAGACCGTGGATGCGCGCGAGATGCGCTCCTGCCAGGGCGCGCTCTCGATGTAGGCGAAGAGAACTGAGGTCACGATGTTGCGCGTCGTGAACTCGCTCGGTCCCTTCTTCTCTGGATCGAAGATCATGCCCAGCAGCGCCGGGAACAGCGTTCCCTGGATCGTGTGCAGATACTGCATCGCCAGCGCCGTTGTACACAGAGCCTTGAGACACAGGAGGTTCTCGTGCAGCAGCGCGTCCTCATGCTCCTCTCTGCAGTGTCGTCACCGCGTCAGCTGTCCATACTTGCCGGTCCGCAATATCCAAATCCAACCAGCGGATATGCATTGGGGCATCACTCACCTCCATTCCACCTCCATGATACGGTTGAGCAGCCCGACGACCTCGGCCATCCCCCCCTGGCGGATGAAGTCCTCGATCCACGCAACCGTCTCATTCCGTAGCAGCAGCCGCAGCTTGTGCAGCTTGCCCACCTCAAACTCCTCAGGCTTCTGCACCTTGCGCAGGTATGACACAAAGTCGGCCGGGGTCGGCTGCGGCTTGGCCTTGGAGAAGAAGCCAACGCCGCTCGAAGGCGAGCCGCCGGTCGAGGGCCTGGTGTCGCTGACGACGCTCTCGCTAGACTTTGACCTGAAGTGCCTCCCCAAGGTGCCTTCCGTCTTCTTCTTGGTAGGCGATGACAGCGCCTTGTTTCCCTTGGACAGCGTGAAGCTCATGCCCCTGCCTTGCTTGGACTTGGTCGTCTTGACTTTCATGGAGCCTGCGCCAGTCTTGTCGCTTGCAGCCCTATCCCTCTGGCCGGTACTCCGTTGTTGCTGGTCCTGTTTCTGCCCGTGTTGTTGTTGTTGTTGTTGTTGTTGTTGTTGCTGCTGCTGCTCGGCCTTTGCTTGCGCCTCGGCCCAATCCTGGCGGATGAACTCCATTTTGATGGTTGAGTTTAGGTTGCGCATTTTGTACCTCTGATTCTCTGGAATGTTGCGCCTGTCCAGCATGGCCTCGAGGTGTGTGTCAATATCCTTGAGGTCGACCAGCGGCTCCGGGCTCTGGGCGCCCGAGACCGGGCCCCGTGTAGTCCTGGCGGCAAGGCCCGAGAAGGCGTTCATGACCTTCCCGCGCGCCGTCTTCTCCTTCTTATTCCATGTCTGGGACTTCTGAGACCGCAACTCGCCGGGGCCGGCGGCCGCACCGGTTTGCACCAGCTTGGCCTGCACCTGCTGGCCAAGCTCGGTCTTGGTGGCTGTGTGGTAGGCCTGGAACGATTTTGGCCGCTGCTTCAGCGGCGGCTTGGTGTCGTGAGTGGACTCGGCCAGACTGGTGGAGGAAGCCGACACGTAGCCGCCGGCACTGTTTACGAAGACATCTCTGGGGCTGCTGGCGCCTGACCGCTGGTCGGCAGAGCCATTCGAGGAGCAGAACTGAGCGTAGATCGGGGGAGGCTGCATGTCACTGTTGCCGACAGTGCCCTCCGGGGTGCGGTTCTCCTTGTCCTTGAGGGGCTTACCGCCTTCCTCCTGCAAGCTCTTGAGGTCGCGCGACGACTTGGGGCGGCTGAGGAGGGTGGTCAGGTTCGTCGACGACTTTGTCTTCTTGGCCTTTGTGGGAGAGCCACCCTGCCTGGTGGCGAGCGACTTGAGCGAGATGGCAACAAAGCTTTTTTGGGGCGACCGGGGAGGCTGTTCCTGCTGCGGCTGCGGCTGCTGTTGGTTATTGTGATGGAGCTCACCCAGAGGGCGCTGGAAGCCCGAGATCCCCATGTCGACTGGACTCGCCGGCGAGAAGGGGTGCTGGGAGATGTCGTCGTTGGAGGACCGTTGCTGCTGGGGCTGGGGCTGGGGCTGCTGTTCTATCGCGAAGGAAGAGGGCAGACCCGAGCCGCCCGAGTTGTTGCGGCGGTGGATGAAGGACTTGAGGACCGACTTGGGTCGTTCCCTGCGGTCGGTAGCATCAGGATTTGTGATATTATGTGGGCCGTTCATGGTTGCCAGAGCAAGAGATTACCGAGCAGGCAGCTGAGACGGCGGCAAGCAATGCCGTGGTCTCGGGCGAAAATAAAGCAAGAAAAACGGAGGGGTGAGTGGAAAATCGATACAGGGAATGCGATGCAACCCAAGGCTATTGTGCGTGGCGACGAGGCCGACGAGGAAGAATAGCACGACAACTAGAAGAGGAAGAAGATGAAGCCAAAAAGCGATGCTGTTCCCTGCGCCATTGCTTCTCCGAGGGGCAGTCTCGACGTTGGAGGAGAGGACGAGGGCGAGACGGCCGAATGCTCAGCGGGCAGATCCAACGCTATCTTTGGGGCCCGGGTGGGTGACGTTGCGTTGCTCAGCTCCAAGCTTGCGGGGGAAGCGACCCCCCTGTCTGTTGATTCCCTGCGAGCCGCGGCGTGTTGTCGCAGCAACGCCTGGGCCCACGTCGCCGTGTCACGCGCGCCCGCCAATCGGGGGCCAAGGCACCGCTCGACCCGCAGGCCCGATAGCTCGTCGCGCAGCGTGCTGCTGCTCAAGAGGGAAGCTGCTCCCCAATCCAACTGCCGGCGAGGCCAGCAAGACAATGGCCGATTGCGACTGTGCCAATTTGGCGCCAATCCTTTCCGCTCCTGCCTGCGAGAGCTGCCCATCCATTTAAACTCGTGCTTACGGCAGCATTGCTTCATTGCTTATATCAGGCTTCTCTGGGCGGAGACGCAACAAGCAAGCAAAACAAGCGTGCCTTGAATGTTTTTTCTTCTTTCTTTCTTTTTATTTTTATTTTTATATGTATATATTTTTTTTCTCTCTATCTTTCCCTCCCCCTCTCCTTCCCGGCAGCTTAGCACCAGAGATTTGCTGGTGCTCCACGACTAGTGCGGCGTCTGACCGCCTCGCGCATCCTTCACCGTCGTGCCACCACTCTGGTCCAGCAACCACACATAAACAAAGGCCCGTCTCATGTCACCTGGCATCGTGGGGCCCTGTGCCACAGCACCTTGCTTCACCGATCATCAGGGCGCTTGTCGGCTCGAGTTGATGGCCCGGCCGCGGCAACGGTTGGAGGCAGGGGAGAAGAAAGAAAGTCTCCGTGCGCCACACCCGGCTCGCCTTCGTGCCCATCTTGGGACCCAAAGGCAATCATTGCATGTTGCTCGGTGCGCTTTGCATCCTGCGGCCCCCAAGACCGCCCCCATTTGTTGAGAAGCTGAGAGGCTAAACCTACGAGTATTTGGTCGTGCGCAAGAAAACTCTCTGGACTGACAACGACCTCGCAATTCACGCCCGCAACCTGAGCAGAGGCTTCCTATGTACATGAGGTAAGGTGTGCATTTTTGCATGTTTTTGTGGGGAACAAGAAAACGAACCGAGACCTCCCACTGAACAAGCAATGGCATATGCGATTCACCGAATTTGGGCATCCCGTAAACAAAGTGAACCCCCCAAATGTAAAAAGAGAGACATTGGTATGCTGGCGAAAGAAGCAATAAATGGTTAAAAGGGGGTCCACGGCCAGCCCTCTCCCTCTCCTCTCGGCTGGCGCAGGTAAGGAAAGAGGGCAGCAATGCGCCAGAGGAAGCGAAGTAGGTACAGCCCGCTCCCATGGAGATGAAGGCGACAAAGAGTGAACAGCAATGGTATCCTAGAAGCGCATAACCCAAATCCGGACCGAACATGAACAAAAAAAATGAAAAAGAAAAAACCGAAGAGAAATCTCGTCTCATCCTCATTCAAGCTCGTCCTGTTGTTCGTTCATGTCTCATGTCGAGCAAAGATGTTGCTGCAGACAACAAACCATGACACGTTCAGGCCCAAGGTAAAAAAGAACAAGAGGAAGAAGGAGAGCTTGAAAAGATGATCAAGCAAGAGCGGTCAATCCTCCCAAGAGAAGGCACTTGACTTGGATGTTGGATATCAACCACCACAGATGGAACCTCGTTCATCCAAGACCTGTGAATCCTCCTTGAATTTCCTCTTGCTTGCCATCACCACAAGGCCTCGTCCCGGACCATGTCTGACTGCCGTGGCGACATTCTCTTGGAGCCTCGCCGCTGCCCCTTGCTCCCGGCAGAGCCGAGCGGTGGGCTGTTGGCCGGAGACCCGTTGGGGTCGTAGGGAGCAACTTGGATCGGCTTGGGCGGCGGCTTGTATAAATTGGGGTACTGAAGGTGGCCAGGAACCTGATGCTCATAAGGCTTGGGCATCCTACTGCTAGGACGCTGGCGACGCGCCTCGTAGTAGCTTCCTGGGCGGGGATAGCCCGGGCTGGGGCAACGCGGGCTGGGGTAGCCCGCGTTGCCATAAGGGGACGGGTAAGGGGACCCTAGGGCGTACTCGCCCGAGACAACATCCCCATAAGGTCGGCCAAAGCCACGACGGGGGCCTCCGTGCAGCTTGTGGGGGGATGTTTCGTTCCAAGTGTGGCGACCGAAAGAGTTGGCCGGCGAGGCCAGCGTAACGAGCATGCAGGCAAACAAGACAACGGCCGAGTCCAGAACGAGGTTGATGGTGGGAGACTGGAAAACTATCGAGTCGAAGCCTGCCGAGAGCTGGATGATGCGCGTTATGGTCCGGGCCAGAAGGAACGCGGCCGAGATTTGAAGGCCTGGTAGCCGAGCCACGTGTTGTCAGTTTGACCCGGTCGTTAAATCTTGTATGGAGGCTGAACGAGGGGCTGCTCGCTTGCACGCCGGGCGAACTTACAGACAAGGAACACACGAAATCTTGGGGCCATGTAGATGGGCGCATGCTTGGTATCAGGCAGCTCTGGGTGTCTCGAGAGTTTGAGGACAAATAAATAATAGATCAGAAAGAACGACACGAGGCTCAGAACCTGTATACCCATCCCAGCAAGGAGGATGTTTATTCCTTGATTCATCTTTGAGCATCGGCTGTGTTAGCGCTGGCAACGATTCCAGTGAAAATGCGAGAAAAATAAAGGGTGACAGGAAGGGTGACAGGAAGGGTGAGCAGAAGGAGGGGGCACAGAGAGANCAGAGAGAGAGAGAGAGAGAGAGAGAGAGAGAGAGAGAGGCCTTTGCTTACCTCTGGCTTGGATATCCCGCCGGCAGAAAAGACACAGCCAACGATTTGGAACGCCAGGGTGAAGACGTCGAAGCCGAAGAAGACCATACCAACCCACAACGGCGAGGGAATGACAAGGCAGCGATCTCCATAAACAGAAAGTATGTGCGACAGCACAACGTATATGGCAGCCGTGATAAATGTCGGGCCCGCGCTGCTGCAGATCATGTATAGCATGAAGAAGGAGCGGCTGTCCATGGCGTCGCGAAGAAGGATCCTTCCCAGGTGCCCGGCCACCTCGAGCAACAGGCCACTGACGAAGAAGAGCGCGTAGATGGGCGTGCGGTGACGGACCCCGAGGTAGAGGTTGAAGGGAACGAGCAGGCCAAAGGCCGCGATGAGGAAGCAGTTGCCTGCGAGATGCGGCTCCAACAAGAAGAAGCCGCCAGGAACAGGACAAGACTCGGGCCCGCAGGGTTCCGTGGTGAGAGGGGAAGACATTCTAGGCGACGTGCGGGCTGCGGCTGGTTCTCTTGTGGCTGCTGGATGTGTTGCCGACGCTGCCGCGTCTATTGCCTCGAAGGAAAGCTTCAGCCCGGCGAAAGAAAGTTGTCGCGTCGTCGCGTCGTCTGCGGCGGGGCAGGTCGCAACCTCCGCCCTTTTCTTTCGCATGCAGCCTGGGGCACCTCTGTTTCCGACGTTGCTTCTCTCTGCTTCCCTGCTTCTCCTTGCTGGTGCAAGTCGAGGCAGAGAGATGGCAATCCGGTAGCTGTACCGGGAGCGTGGCAGCGGCGCGGGGGACAAAGGAAACGAACGGCAAGAGCCGGACGGCACACGCAGGTTATATCGGACAGCCACATGGGAGCGGATGTGGGCCGCAAGCATCCAGGACCAGACTTCGTGCAGACGAAGGGCCTTGGTGGCGCTTAGGGCTGGGAGTGGTGGGCGAAGGCGACAGGGAAGGGGCAGCACGATGTACGCAGTAGGGTAGGAAGCCAGGACTGGGGGGCAGGGGTCGGGAATGCGGCGGGGACTAGGCAAAGCCAGATGTGAGTGGGCACCGGTTATGCAGCCTGACTGCATGGCCTGGCTACCATGACCACCACACACAGCCTCCTATGCTAGGTCTTTAGTGATGACTTGCCTGAAGGGGAAGGGTGAGATGTATGTGCGTGTGTGTGTGTGTGTGTGTGTGTGTGTGTGTGTGTGTGTGTGTGTGTGTGTGTGTGTGTGCTTGAGCGGTGGGTGTGCGCCAACAACGTAGCACTGCCGAGATCTGCAAAACAACAGAGCGTGCTTGCATGAGATAGCAGGCAAGTCTTGTCCAACACCTGGAGGGGCAGCCAGCTCGGCTACCCAGGAAACAACTGCCATCTGCCGGTGAGATAAAACTGCAGGGGGGAAGCATGCTGTTGGCAGCAAAGACGGTGGCTACAACGCGGTCCCTTATGCAAGAGGTCAAGCCTCTAGTTCGGCAGTTGTGGTTGTTGGCGATAGATGCAATGGCATACTGCATTGGAAAGACCCACGACATGCTTCCACGGCCTCCCAGGGGAAAGGTGGTCTAGCTCGGATCGAAAGGGTGTTCTCACGGGGTGCGGCGTTTGGTGGCGTCGCGGGAGGGGGAGAGGCGGCCAGGCCCAGTCAGGCCTGGCGGGATGTGGGCCGGTGGGAACGCGAGCCCGCGGAGGTGAGCACGCTAGTGACTCTTCCGCCGCCTGTAGCCCGCATAGGTTATCGTAGGTAGTTGCCGTCGCTTTCTCGGCCCCCATTCCATGGCGGCCGGGGGCCAGAGCAGGCGGAGGGGGAGAGTCACGAAT
>PYSQ01000670.1:0-12885 GCA_003049435.1 Nakataea oryzae | reverse complement strand
GCGTGCATACCTTCTGAGGACCTCCAGATCACCGCTCCCGAGCCCAGGGTCCTCGACCCAGCGCACCTCGAACGCGGCCCTGCCCCGCGCGACAGCCTCGCCGCTGCTCGTGTTCTTGGCCGCCCACTCGAACGGCAGCTCCACCATCTGCCCAAACGCCTCCTTGAAGCGCGCCCACCGCCGCTCCTCCTCGCCGCCGTAGCAGGCCGCCCGCATAGCCACAAAGCCCCACGGCTGGCCCTGGTGCCTCTTGACCCACAGCTTGAGCCAGTTGGGCGGTATGTCGACGACGGAAAGCGGCGTCTCCTCCGACAGACCGCCGCCGCCGCCGCCGCCGTTTCGCGTTGCTTCTGATGCCGCCGCCGCCGCCACTCCCTGGGCGTGCCCCTGGAACGCGTCCGACGTTTTCGGGCCTGTCGCGTGGCTGCCGCCACCGGCTCCTGGCCTCGCCTCGGCCGTGGGCGTCGCCATGGCCTCCTCGGTCGTGGGCAGCGAGCGCTCAAAGTTGTGGCGCGCCATGGCGGCGACCCCCTGCTCTCCCAGGACGTCGCGCAGCCCCGCCTGCATCTTGACTAGCTCGCCGGGCGCCAGGCTAAGGATGTCCTCAGTAGTCGCGTTGCTGTAGCGCCGATAGTTCCAGCCGTCGGGCCAGTAGCTGCTCGAGTGGTCGCCGTAGATTGGCGTCTTGTCGTCCATTTCGACAGGCATTGCTTCTGGTTGTTGCTGTCGCTTCGAGCGATACAGCAGATCGAGCCGAAGGAGTTTCGCTTTTCTTTTTCTTTTTGTTTTTCTTTTTCTTTTTGGAACTCTTTCGGGTCTCCTCTAGCCCAGAAATCCAAGGGTCACTGCATCAACAAGTCTCCGAACCCAAGGGCGAATGACTGCAGCTGCTATCTAGGACACGGAAAAGACGCAGGGAGGTCAGGCCGTAGACATGTGTTGATAACCACATCCACGCAACTACGTCAGAGACATGCAGTCGCAGACGGGCGAGATAAGCTGCCGTCCTCGCCAGCCGGAGGCACCATCCTCTCTGGGCTGCAAATCTTTCCCTAGCCTACCCACGATCCCCCGGAAAGGCCCTAACCTCGGGGTGCAGGCGTTGATAAGCTCGGTGGTGAGGCCGGCGGCTATGTTTCAGGCAGACGCTTGACGTCATCGGCTCGCAAAAGAGGGTCTCGAACTGGCGATGCGCACGCCGACGCTCGGACGCACCAGCCCCGCAACCCACCTCGTCCACCGACAGCGGCCCTAGGCCAGCGCAGGAAGCTGCGACCGAGTGTCATGGCAGGCAGCGCTCGCTCTGATGTGCAGATGGGATGGCATGCCAGATTGACAGCGTCACCTGAGCCGTTTCGTCGCCAAGATTCTCCTGCTCTGCACGTTGCTCGTGGGAGCCGCCAACCTCCCACTGTGGCATTGGCAGCTGGCGTTTCTTGTCATGGTTTGCTTTAGCCAGGCAAATCATCATCAACGGAGACCAGGCCTAACGGGCGAATTGCATAGCAGCCTGTTTGCCAAAGCTAGCAAAGCTGCCCTAAAACCATGACACCCGACTGTTTCCAGCCACAAATATTCCTCACGCAGAGGGTGCCTAATATTATACACGGATGAACGCAAACTGGCGACCCAAGTGGTATGACAATACACACAAAACACCCTGACAATACGACCTTTCGTCTGACACCCCGCCGAGACAGCCGCCAGCGTTCCCAAGCTGCATATGTCGAGACACAGCCCAACATGGGCAAATGTCCAGAGCCGCGACCTAGTTTTGAGCGACTCGAGCCTCACCCGCAAACGTGGCGGTCCTCAACCTGGGACTGACCCTCCTCGGCTCGTCCTGTTCATCAATAGCCTTTGTGCTGGCTGGAGTGAAGTTGCGGGTCCGTTTGGCGCCCCGATCGGAGTTGCCATTGTTCTGGGCTACAGCTGGACCTGATGACATGGATGCTGCATTGTGTGTCTCCGTCATGGGCGCCGGCGGCATCGACAAGGATGCCTCTGCCACGTTGGTTATGTTCGCGCCAAACTCTGCCCCCGATCCGGTACGGGACACACTGGTCGAGAACGCCGGCCTGTCGCTGGGTGAGTCCGACGCAACTCTCGAAAGCGTCTGGTTCTGCAGTAGCTGGAGCTGCTGCTGGCTTGGCTGCATCTGCGAGGGAGTTCCGGCACCAGAACCCGTCGACGCCTGAAAGCTGAATGCCGAGTGTGAGAAGTTGCGCTTCTCGACATGATCTACACAAGGAGAGGGGTTGGAGCCAGAATCCACCCCTGCCAGACTGGTAACCCGGTTCTCTTTGCGAGACTTGACCTCTGAAGCTGGTAGCGGGATCATGTGCGGCTGCACCGGAAGCGGATGCGGCTGATTTAGTAGAGATTGCGTGAGCGTGGCTGCAAGGTCGCTTGAAATAGCCGAGTTGGGAATATTGAACAAGAAGGAAGACGCTGTTGATGAGCAAAGACAACGTCAGCTTGGCCGAAATTGTCCAACATTCATGACCAGAGGCTGCCATGGTCAGAGATTTCTACGTACACGAGTTGACACTATTGTCTCCTGCGACCCCAGCGGTAGGCGTGTTTGTTGGAACCTTGAGATGGGAGGCGGCCAAATCGTCCTCGGTCGTCATCGCCGCGTGCATCTGAAACGGTTCGAGATTGGCATGCCCACTGGCTGAAGAGACATAGTCGGGCATGCTCGTGTCGGTGCTTGAATGTTTGCTCATGTTCCGAGCTGCCATGCCCCATACTGCGTTAGGGTCCGAAGTCCATGCATTCTTTCCAAGGGCTGAATACCACCCCAAGTACGCAGCTGCATCATTGAAAGGATCAGGGCATGCCACCCCG
The DNA here is from genome assembly GCA_003049435.1 of Nakataea oryzae. Lineage (NCBI taxonomy): Eukaryota > Fungi > Ascomycota > Sordariomycetes > Magnaporthales > Magnaporthaceae > Nakataea > Nakataea oryzae. The sequence goes on along the minus strand of PYSQ01000670.1, from coordinate 10,035 downwards.
CCGTGGGCTAGGGCAGCTCCCTGAGCGAGCAGCGGAACGGGCTGGCTGAGCATTGGGTTGTTCAAAAGGCCGACAGGCTGCACTGGCACGCTCGCACTGGCAGGGACTGGCAGGGGCGGAGGTACGGCAGCACTCTTCCCACCCCTTGGGGCATGTTGTCGACGAGGCGAGTGCCCGTGCGACTCGGCCCCTTCTTCGGATCGATAAGCAGGAACAGGTCGAGTATCTATCAAGGATGACCGCTTCCACATCTGGGGGTTGGGCCAGGCTATGCCGTTGCCCTCGAGTATATCTAGAATATTTCATCATAATGGATCAGCAACGCATGAGCAGAGATGGAGGCTTGCTATTCGAGGACTGGCATACCCAAGGGAGCGTGTTGAAACGAGAACGCAACCACGTTTTTGACGCGCTCGATGGGGTTGCTCAGAGAGTCCCGGGGAAAACCCTCGCTGATGACGACCTTGATGCGTCCGATATCGTCTCCAGGATGCCAATGGTTGTGATATAAAAGCTCTTGCCGGAAATGCGGAAAGCGGAAGGGCTCGTGCTCGCCTGACTTGGTGAACTCTGACAAGACGGATTCATTAGTCTCACTCGGTAATGTTGGCTAGGGAGACACGTAGTCGAATGACAGCTCTGGCGCCTACCAAACGTGCTGGTGATCAGGTAGGGCCAGCTTCCCGTGCGGCCGAAGGTGGCAGAACTGGGTATAGTTAGCATGGGCTCTTTGGCCAAGTGATGGCTTGTCGGCTCCAGATAGCAGGGCTTTGGACCGGAGGAAAATACATACGCAACAATGCGGCCATCGATAAAGATGCGGGCCTCAAACTTGACATGTTCCGAGTGCTTGCTGTAGCTCTTGGTGTATTGACTAATCTCGGGGGTGCGCCAACTGTGGATCGAAATATGGAACGGGCTTCCTGGCGCCAGGCTGGGTATGAAGCAGGTCATGATGGGGAGGCCGCCGTGCGAGCCATGGGTTTGCGCGGCGTCGACGTCGGGAACGACATGGCAGGCAACCTTGAACTCCTTGACGGGCACTTTGGCCTCATTGTCCGTGTCGAGCGAGGCGTCTCGCGCCGAGGGGAACACGAGTATGTCCCAGTCTTCGTAGCGCATGGCGGCGGCGGGCAGGGTCTGGCCTGCTGGTAGCTGGTAGCGAATGGTTCGAAAGGATATCTCCAAAATGTCCAGCCACCGGACGATGGCTGGAGTTAAAAGGAGTACAACGGGTCCGCAGCGAAGAAGGATGCAATGTCGAGCGAGCGTCTGCGCGTTGTGTCACCCTCACATGGCCTCTGGCGGAGACGCCCCGGCAGACACTCCAGTCTGGCCACGCCCAAGCAGGTGCCTGTTGGCACAGGCGGCCGCGGTTGAGGTTCTTGCCTCCAGCTCTTGATGAGTCGAGCTGCACGTCTCATTGGATACGGGCGAGGAGCCCCGTCGTGTGCCTTCCTGAAAGAGCTTCAACACGGCACGGAGTTTCACATGCAGAGGCACAAGGCGGAGAACCAGAGAGGGGCACTCGCCCTCAACAGTCTGCGCGCAATCGGAGCTGCCTCGTAGGTCATGCCACAAAAAAGTTGGGAGCAGAAGAAATCACGAGGGTCCCTCTGTATGCTCCACACATGGCTGCGCCTGGGAATGGCGTCGCTTGGCAGCAGCGAATAACCCAGCACTTGCCCGTAGCTGCTGCGAGCACTGGGGCGTGCTCTTACTTCTCCAGCTGCATCCAACGGCCGAGAGGCCGGGGCTGTTCGTGCTGCGGAGGTTCCCAAAAGGAAGCGCTTCGTCTCCTGACTGCCTGCAGGTACCCCTGACAGACATCGAAACAACGCCATTGACTGATGTCCCCCGAGGCGCACGGGGAAAGGGCAGAAAGTGCGGGTTTGCGCAGAAAAAGGAAGCTAGACATGGATGTGCCGCCTGTGAGCAGCTGGAAATGTCCTATTGCAACAGCTTGCGGGAAACTCTTATATACAGACCCATTTCCGGTCGTCCTACGACTCAGCCTCCGTCTGGAACGGCTCCGCATCTCCTGGAGCCCTCGCCTGCAATCAGTTGACGTTAGCGTATGTGCATGCATGACGAAAGCCGCAGTGTCTGGGGCAGACCGGGACAGACGTACCCTTGTAGCGCCCGGGCCTCCCAGCTCGCGCTCGAGGCCACCCTCGAATTCGCGGGGGTACGTCTGGACGTCGGGGTAGGCAGCCTTGACGCAGACGAGGGCGGCGAGAAAGACAACAACAAAGGTGCCGAACTGCACCGCGCCCTTGCCCGGAGTCACCCAGGTGTACTCGTGCGGCGTGAAGACTCCATGGATATCGAAGTCCTCGTGGACGGGTTCGCCGTAGTTCCGCCTCTCCTGCTTGTCCCACCAGTCGGCGTGCGGGTCACGGAACTGACGCTTGATCGGGGGAGGGTTGACAAAACCACCGTTCTGGATTCGTTGCGAGACACGTCAGCACAGGCGTCTTGCTGGTCCGAGGGCCACATTCCCCCCTCCATGCCCGCCATTGCCAGCTACGCAGCGGCGCGCGCCCATGGTGGAGGCGCAAGACTGACCATGCCGGGATCCTCCGCCTCGGTCAGCGGCACATGGTCGGGGTACTTCTGGTCCAGCACAGTCCGGCCATTGATCGACTCGGGAAGGAAGGTTCGGCGTTGGATGGCGGGCAGCCGAACGGCGGATCGGGTGATGTTTCCGGGCACTGCCCGTACAATGCGGCGCGACAGCATCTGCGGGGGCAGGATTCCGGGTTAGCGGGGGCCAATTGGGCGCGCGGCGACGCTGGGCGGACGTACCTTGGCGTGGAGCGCGGCAACGGAGCTGCTGTCGTGATTGAGGCTGTCGAGCGTCTTTTGCAGTGAGGGCGCGATTGAGCGGGCAAGAGCTGTGGTGATGCGGATGCCGACGGATTACCTAATCGGCCGGGCACGTGCCTCAGGCCGCCGTTTGGGCGCGCTGAGGAGCGGTCCGCTCATGGCCCGACTCGCGGAATTTTTGCAAATTTCAAGGTTTTGCTGGCCGGATCGCATCTCTTGACCAAATCGCGCCGTAGCCCGCCACGCAGGGCGCTGACGATGTCCAAACTTTGCATGAGAGTCACTTGAGCCCTGAGCGTTCTGTAGACACCATTTTTACCCATGCAAATGCGAGTGCGCCCGAGTTCCCGGTCCGTCCCCCCCGCCGCCGACCTGACTGAACTATGACGGGGATCGCGTCGCCCGTCCCACCTCGCCCAAACTCGGATGCGGTCGAAGACGCCAGCGGCCAGAACGGCCATCGCAACGACGCCCGCCCATCGACCCCCGACAGCGACATCGTCGGTACCCTGCACGCCGCCGACCCGCCGCTGCCGGGGCCCGCCAGTGCGCCCTCGCCCTCCGACAGTTCCCTCTCCGATCCGCTCTCTGAGCCTCCCTCGGACGATGAGCTGCTCCCGCCCTCGCCCTCATACGGCGGCATCGGCCACACCGCCAGCCACACGCCCGACGCAGATGCCGTGGAGAACCGGTCAGACGACGGTGCGCAGCTTGACGGACAGGACGAAGACGACGGCGAAAACGACGGCGAGCGCCCTGTGAAACGCCGCCGGGTCCGCGACGACACACCACCTCCAAAGGCGCGAAAGCCCAAGCTGGAATCTCCGCCGTGGAAGAGGATCGAGGCAGACGGGCCTACAACATTTGTGGAAGAGGGCAAGAGGAGATCAGGTCGCATCAACTCGATCCCGCCCGAGCTCCAGGATCCAAAGGTAAAGCGGACCGCAAAACCCAAAAAGTCAAAGCTTGGCCCCCAAGGTAGTCCGCCCTCGAAAAAAAAGGCTGCACCCACCAAAGGCCACACGCCAGGAACTGCATCAGCCCCCACGCCGTCGAGACCAACCCGGCAGCCCGCATCATCAACCAAGGCAACGGCCACGCCAAAGCCCTCCTCCGCCGCGAAGGCACCTGCTAAGAAACCGGCACCTCACGACACGAGGACGTCGCAACGCACAAGAAGACGGTCTCCCTCACCAGCCCCAAAGACGCCCCTTCGAGCCTCTGCCAGGACGCGCCGATCCTCCCGACATGCCCGCGACAGCCTCGACAATGGCCCAGTCGACCAGACCCCTGGCTCCGACGTCAGGCAGTCCGGGGGCTCCCGTGCAGCTCCTAGGATAAAGCTGCATGTGCAACCCACAGTAATGCCTTTTGTTCACCCGGCGCAGGCAAAGCCAAGACCCAAGCTTGGGCCGACCTTTGAGGAATACTTTGAGAAGGCGCACAACATTCCTGTGGAAGAGGGTGGTCAGCTGTGCACCGACGATGCGCCCAGGATGACGGATGAGGCTGCCGCCGAGGAGGCGATGATCCTCGATAGGATAGAAAAGGAGGCGGAAGAAGGCGGTCTTTTGTCCGAGTCTCGCTGTTCCATATACGCTCCCGAGGCCGCCGAGGAACCGCCGCGCCAGTGGGCGCACGCGGATCATATGGTCAAGGCATTGGCCAACTTCAGAAAGCTCATGTTGATGGAGCAGCAGCGGCACCGGACAACGGCCAGGAAACTCGCCGAGGCGTGTCGGGACGAATGGCTGCGAAAGCAACCCAAGACCGCCGAGGAGCTTGAGAAAGAGGCCCAGGAGCTGTGGAGGGGAACCTATTTCTCGGTTGTTCGGGCCCTTTTCGGTACATGGGACAACGTCAAGGTCGAGATCAACCGCCGAAGGCTCGAAGAGTGGGAGGCCGAAGAGCAACGCCGCGTGAAGGCCGCCCTGCAAGAGGCCGTGCAGATCTCGGAGCAAAAGCTACAGGCGAGGCGTGCGCACGCGGATTCCGACGGCATGACGGACGACGATAGCGGCATCGAGAGGTCATCGGAAGACGAGGACGACTTCGATGAGGACGACGATATGATGTCTGGCCTGGAAGAGACGATGGTTGGCTCTGGAGCTGTGAGCGAGGTGGATGACGAGGACAATATGTCGTCGTCTGATGATGACGAGGACGCAAAATCCTCCGTTTCCGACGAAGGTCTCACCCAGGAGCAGCTGCGCGACAAGTATGCTCACTTGCCAGCTTTGGAAGCATCTGACGGCAACAAAGACACACCCAAGACACCCACAGGAGAGTCCAGGGTTGGCGAGACGACAGGGATAGATGACGACACGAGCGACGAGTCTGTTGACATGGACGACGACCTTGGATCCTCGGATATGGAGAGCGGCAGCGCGGACGACGAGGAGGAGGGTTCGGATGGTGATTCCGAAGATGAAGACGACGAGGATGATGCACCGGGAAACCTTCTGGGTCTTTTCTTTGGCAAGTCTGAGCTCAAGAAGCTGGAGAAGCAAGGACAGACCCCAGAAGAACAGGGACCACAGCAGGCAGAACCCGCAGCAGAAGCCCCCGCGGACGACGACATGGTTTGTCAGAGCCCCAAGCTCAACGGGGTCAAGGGGACACAGGTGGCCGATGGCGTCAACGACCAGGACGCCATATCTGTCGACAGGACCCTGGGCCAGCTCGCTGATGGCAAGTTTCTCGCCAACAGCCACATTGGAGAGACTACAAGAGCCTTGGCGAGCGAATACTCTGGACGCCAAGTAGCGGATCTCGCATCGTTGCAACCAATATCTGCGCCGTCACCTCCCGACCACCCCATGTTTGAGTCCGACCAAGAATCTGTCGACTTGGTTATCCCTCCGCAGTTCTCTCCGCTCACGGAGTGTCAGGACGAGCCCCCTGACCTTTCGCCCGAAACTTCCATGGTTGTCGATGGCATGCCCGACCCACCAGTAATAGGCGCCCTGGAGCAGGCGGATGCCACGATGACGGACGTGTTGCCTACTCTGGACGACGGTATCATGAAGGCGGAAGATGCCTCGATTGCCCGAGCGACGGAGGAAATGGCGTCAGAGTTTGCCGTGACGGCGCCAGCTGCGGACGTGCCAGACGTAGCCGTTACAGCGCCTGATTCGAGCACCAAGGCCGTCAGTCCGGAGACAGATGCTAACACCAACGCCATCAGTCGAGATCATAGCCAGTCGCCCCGCACCACCGACACCAAGCCTTCAGAAATCGACACCGTCACCTCCCCCGCGGAGCCTTCAGGGGCGCACAAGGAACTCAGCCGCTCACCTTCGCCGCTGCCAAGCACCGCCAACACGCCAAAGACGGAGATTCCCTTTTTGCTGCGTGGGCAGCTGCGCGAATATCAGCACTATGGACTCGACTGGCTGGCTGGTCTATATGTCAACAACACCAACGGCATCTTGGCAGATGAGATGGGACTGGGCAAAACGATCCAGACCATTTCCCTCTTGGCACATCTTGCTTGTCAGCACGAAGTCTGGGGCCCTCACCTGGTGATTGTCCCGACCAGTGTGATGCTCAACTGGGAGATGGAGTTCAAGAAGTGGTGTCCTGGGTTCAAAATCCTGACCTACTATGGCAACCAGGAGGAACGCAAGCGCAAAAGGCAAGGTTGGACGAACGACGATGTCTGGAACGTCTGCATCACCTCGTACCAGATGGTGCTCCAGGACCAGCAGGTGTTCAGGAGGCGACGGTGGCATTACATGATTCTCGACGAAGCCCACAACATCAAGAATTTCAAGTCGCAGCGGTGGCAGACGCTCCTCGGCTTCAACACGCAGGCCCGACTCTTGATCACGGGCACGCCGCTTCAAAACAACCTCACTGAGCTCTGGTCGTTGCTCTTCTTCCTGATGCCGTCGGAGAATGGTGTAGGTGGGTTTGCCGACCTGAACGAGTTCCACGACTGGTTTGGCAGACCAGAGTCGCAGATCCTGGAGAGCGGGCGAGAGCAGATGGACGACGAGGCCCGGGCTATCATCTCGAAACTCCACAAGGTTCTCCGCCCGTACCTGCTCCGCCGCCTAAAGGCCGATGTCGAAAAGCAAATGCCAGCAAAGTATGAGCATGTGGAGCTTTGCCGGCTCTCGAAGCGACAGCGTGAGCTGTACGACGGGTTTCTGAGCCGGAGCGACACCAGAGAGACGTTGGCGTCTGGAAACTACCTCTCCATCATCAACTGTCTTATGCAGCTCCGCAAGGTCTGCAACCACCCGGACCTCTTCGTTGACCGCCCCATCATGACTTCTTTCCGGATGCAGTCGTCTGTGCCGGCTCGCTTCGAGCCCATGGAAAGGCTCGTCCGAGACAAGATATTTGCTCGGCACCCCCTCGACTCGGTTAGCCTCGAGTTCATGAACCTGGTTCCCACTCGACACGAACGCTTCTCGGACGGCTTTGCCGCCAGCGTTGCCCAATACAACTCGCATCGGGTGCTTGTCGATCTCAAGGAGACGCAGAAGACGCGGGCCCAGGAGGCGTTTATGCCCCTGGATCCGAGTACGGTCGAGTCCAACATTATCTATTTAGAAAGCGCCTCGCGATGGGGCCGATTTGAGGAGCTACAACATTGCGTCTACCTCAACGCTCTCCGCCGCCAGCAAAAACCGATTTACGGCACGCGCCTTGTTGAGCTTCTGACACTTGGGGTGCAACAGCGGCCTTTCAAGCCAAAGCCCAAAGTCCCCAAGAAGGTCATGGAGTGGTTCGAAAACGACTCGTTCCTCCTGCACAACGCAGTGCAGACGCTGGATCGGCGGGCGGACGCGATGGAGATGACAATCACCAAATTCGCCTGCGTCACGCCGTCCGTCGTGACACGGGACCTGACGCCATTCCTTCTCGGTAGAAAGGGGGTTGAGGCCTTTGAGGAGGCCGACCTGAAGCTCTCGGCCCCGGTCAAGAAGCTTCCCTTCATGCCCCCCGAGCGCCCGCGCGACCCTTGGCACGAGGCACGCATGCGGCTCTCGATCCAATTCCCCGACAAGAGACTACTACAGTACGACTGCGGGAAGCTCCAAGCTCTCGACCGGCTGCTGCGCAAGCTGCAGTCCGGAGGCCACCGCGCCCTGATCTTCACTCAGATGACCAAGGTTCTGGACATCCTAGAGCAGTTCCTCAACATCCACGGCCACAAGTATCTGCGGCTCGACGGAGCAACCAAGGTGGAGCAGAGACAGATCCTGACGGACCGGTTCAACCATGACAGCCGGATCCTGTGCTTCATCCTCTCCACCCGCTCTGGAGGACTCGGAATCAACCTCACGGGTGCCGACACGGTCATCTTCTACGACCAGGACTGGAACCCTGCCATGGACAAGCAGTGCCAGGACCGATGCCATCGTATCGGACAGACGCGCGACGTGCACATCTACCGGCTCGTCAGCGAGCACACAATCGAGGCCAACATCCTGCGCAAGGCGTCGCAAAAGCAGATGCTGGACGACGTCGTCATCCAAGAGGGAGAGTTCACGACCGACTACTTCAACAAGATCTCGGTGCGTGACGTCATGAATGACGGCGATTCGGGCAACCCCATCCTGGCGCAGGGAGACGAGGCGGCCAACGCGGCCATGGACCGGGTGCTCGGCGGCGTCGAGAGCACTGACACGCGCACGGCAGGCCGCGTTTTGGAGCGGGCCGAGGACCGAGAGGACGTGGACGCGGCGCGTGCGGCCGAGAAGGAAATCCAGCAGGACGACGCCGACTTCAGCGAGAAGCCCCAGAACCCGGCCTCGGGCGTGTCGAGCACGAGGGTTGGGACACCCAGGGACGGCACGCCGGCGGCAAGCAACATTTTTGCCGACCTGGCAGGCGACGGCAACACAGCATCTGAGGCGGCCGTGCCGGCGGAGCCTATCGAGACCGAGTACAACGCATGGGGCGAGAGGATGCGGACTGTGGATGATTACATGCTGGGCTTCATGGCGGCGCAACTCGAAGGGACGCCGCTGGAGCTGCCCAAGGACAAGAAGAAGAGCAAAAAGAAGGGCAAGGACACTCGCAAGAGGTAGAGCTCACGGCGATGACGTTTTTTATTGTTTCTTGATGTGATGCTCGTGTGTGGCTTCCCACCGAGCATAAAGACACACACACACACCCTACCCAAGGGCGGAAGAATGATGACAGCAAACCATGTAATAACTACAACAAGCGCAGGATTGATTGACTGGCCTGTAATATGGCGGCCATGGTGTATTTGTATCACTCCCCTTTTCTTGCATTGGATGCACTGCCAGCGCATTTTTGATGGTTTTCTGCTGTCGCGGGTTATCAGCCCTGAGCATGATGTGGGAGTCGCGTGGAATGGCTGGGCAGGCCATGTAAAAGTCGATCTCTCGACGGGGTGCTATAGACGGGCATGGCCGCGGTTGCATGGAGCGAGCCGTTTGGTATCATAGAAGGCAGGTTCTGCGTGCCTGGCTGGCGGGGAGGGCCCGCTGTGTTGCTTGGGATTTTGGTTGGCACCAGATACATAGAATTGACAGCATCGACGTTTGGCCCTCGAACTTTGGCGCGCGTGCCCCGCTGCGCTCACCGCGGCACCAAGGAGGCCCCCGCCAGAGCCAAGGCCACCCACCCACCGGCGGCAGGGATTGCTTAGCGTCCCCCACGCTAACGAGCGGTGATTGACGTGTGGCGCTCCCTTTGCCGGCTGGGCGCTGCTTGTTGAGACGCGCATGCCGACCCCTGCTCCGGCTGCCTTTCCGCAACCGCCTCGTCGACTTTTGCCTCTCTGGACCGTCTCCCGACACGGCACAGCCAGACCGGCATGGACGCGAAGAAAGATTACCCTCCTCCCTGCAGCAAAAGGAGGGCACGCGGCGAGGGATTGCGGCGGCGGCACCTCCATCTGCTTCACACCGACTACACAGGTCTAGAGCGTGCCCCCCCGCCCACGCGACACCGGCCCAGCGCCCAACAAAGGGGCCGCCTCGGCTCTTCGTCGGAGCCATCGCAGGGTCGGGGTGGTATGCCCCTCACTGCCCAGTCCCACCCGCCCGCGTCGGCTGCCAGCCAGCCAGCCAGCCAGCATGGTCCTCCCCCCTCGTCCCCTCCACTCAAGCCCGACGTCGGCAAGGGTCGGTGGCGGCCGGCAGCAATTTGTCTAGCTGGGCGTGCTGAGGCATTCGACGAACCCCCGAGCTCGGTAACTGGTCCCCAGTTTGTGGG
>PYSQ01000067.1:79979-96297 GCA_003049435.1 Nakataea oryzae | reverse complement strand
GCGACGGACAGGGCCGAGGGGGCTCCTAAAAAGCACGAGAAACACAGCAGCGCGGGCTAGTGCAGGCGGCCGACGCGGCAAGACTGTGAAGGCGCTGACAAGAGGCAGTCGGGTGCAGTCAATGCACTCTTTCCTAGACGATGGCGTGCGGCCGTTGTGGGACGATGAGAGGGAGCTGAGAATGGCAGGCACGGAATGCGGTGCTCGAGACTGCCACTGCCAGTGATGACGGACAGGGTGGGGATTCACGGCCTGAACCCAGGGTCTGTGCCTTGCTTGCCCTTGCTCAGCTCGTCAGCCGTCAGCCAGCAGCCGCTACCGTGCCGTCTGTCTGGTTCAATTTGATCCTCCCAATCCTGCCGGCGGTGGGGCACAGCTCGTGTCACGTCGCGTGGATCGAGACATCCAGCAGCCGTCCTGTGCCCTGCACCGTCTCTGTCGCACAAAACACGCATGAGCATCCAGTGCCGCCATCAATGCCCACTGTGTGCCTGCCGCGCCTGGTTGTGGCCCCTCGCCTTTCATCCCGCCATCTCGCTTGCCCGGCTCTCCTGCATCATCCAACACCACCCAACCAGATCCCCGCGCCAAGCCCCACGAGATTCGAGAACTCTTCCAATCCGCCGTGCATCGATGCCTGCCATTTTGCTTTATTTTTTCCATGCCATGCCACAGGCCCGGTCTTGCCTGTACCTCCCTTTCTCTACAGGAGCTAGCCACGCCCCCCAAGCGCCAATGCTGCTGTTGACACGTCTTCTTTTGGCTCGACGTTTGAGCGCTCGTTCCGAGGCTTTGCGGAAGCCCTTCCCCACGCTCCAGAACGGGACTCGGCCTGCGGAAGCACGGATGAGTGCCACCCATCCTTCCCGGACGCCCTTTCCTGGCACCTTCCTGGCGCCATCCCACCCGGACTGGCCTCGCTTCCCCGGCCGCCGTCAGAACTTGGCCGATCTCACAGTCGCTTTGGGACGCCAACCTGGCCCTGGCCCGGATTAAACCTCGAGAGCAGAACTCAATCATGCGTCCTGTATGCCGGGCACTCGACCCGGCACGGGCACACCCCTCCTAGGCCCATCTGACTGCGGGCCGGCGCGACGGCGCGTCTTGCCCCTCCCTCGGCCAATCACGTTTTCAGATAACGTATAGAACTGCAGCTGTCGTGACCGTCGCCTCCCAATGCCGCCCGCCGCCAGCCGGGCTAGTTTGAGCCCCGGCCGGTGGGCGCACAGGGCGGGCGGGCAGGTGCAGCGACCGCGGTCAGCCGTCTGTCTGTCTGCCTGGCCGCCGACGTTGTTGATGCTTTGAGCCCCCGGCCATCTGGTTTTTATGCAGGCAGTATAAGAGATGGCCTTGCGCCTAGCAAAGAGCGTGTTGTGCGCGATGCCTGCCCGCGCTATCCGCGAAATCACGTTGTGGTTAGCTGCGGCATGGTAAACCAACAACAACCTGACCCACCAGAGAGCTTCGTGGCGTGCCCTTTCTGTATTTCTCGTTGCTGCTTGCGCTCAACACGCAGTCGTTCACGATATCACGGCGACACGTCAGCCAACCCCCGCTCGGCAACATCCATCCCGCTGCGAGCCTGGCGAGGTGTCGCTGTTGCGCGGTTGCCCAGCTTCATGTGGCCTGGGCTTGCGGCCAGGGCGGACATGCGATTGTTGCCATTGAGCGGGCCATTGGGTCGCAAATTGTATGCGCGCTTGTCACATTGGCAGAGCCCAACCGGGCGGGGCTCGCCTAGGCTGACGGAAGTGGTGAGGAGGCCAGGGAGACTGCAGTCCCCGCGCGAGTCCAGCGCCGCTTCGTCGCGCCCTCTCGGTGTGCCAAGCTGCGGTGGCCCGGCAGGCCGTCGGCGGTGGCCCTGCATGCGTTATCGCGTCCCGGCGCTGTTGGCAGGCCCGAGCTGCGCACATGACTGGCCGTCGGATCTCCCTCCCCCATGGCTGTGCGGAGCTTGCGCGCCTGCGGGGGCGCCTCCTAGCATGCAACCCCGAGGCAACGTGTGCCGCCGACTCGGCTCTGGCGCGCCCGGTGATTCGCCGGCCCCGACGTTGCGACGCAGTTGCGCGGGCAAAAAGGCTCGACATCGCGCAGCGGTCTGCAGTTCCTCGCAGCCCCCGCGGCCAACGTGCAGCGGCGGGTGCTCAGCAGGCCACCGCTCTCTGATTGGGCGGCCGCGGCCGTTTTTTTTTTCAACCCTTTACGGCCCATCCCACCGTTCGTGACAAGTGAGCGCCATGTTAAAAATGGCTGAGTACAGGTACACTCTTAACCCCTGGACCGCCCTTTTTTTTGTTCCCCTTTTTTTTCGTGCGGCCAGGCTGTGGCCTCTCTACCTGGTTTTCAATCGTCGCAGCTGCGTCAGGACGCAATCAAGAAACATCATGACAGCGCAGCCGTCGCCCTTCTTGCACCAGCGACAATCGCCCCCGATGGGCTCGCTCTGGTCCACTGCTCTTGTTTTGGCGCTGTCGGGTCTGCTCAAAAGGACCATGGGGCGCCAAAAGCCGCGACGCCCACGATGTTGTGGTCTACCATCGTGCTCATTGCCGTGACCTTTTTGGTTCGCATCATCCAAGTCGTTTCCGGCCACCGCCCCTGAGATCACAGCGGAATGTGCGCTCAGTACCAGCACCCCAGCACCAGAAACAAGACAGTCATGCTTGGCAGGTACGCAGCAGAGACCAGCTCCGGCGGCCCCCGCAGCCCGACCTCCCTCTCCGGCGTTCTCCGGCTGAAGGAGGTGGGCGGCGGGGCCTACGAGAAGGCTCACCTCTCCGTTTCCTCTGCCGAGGCGCGTTTTGTGGCCCTCGGGAGTGAGACATCGCGGTCATCCACTCCGGTCACGGATGCATCCACGTACCAGACGCCGTCCTCTGTCAGCTCCTGGGGGACGACCGCGGGGTCGCAGGAGGCCGAGCAGGGCGAATGCGGCTACCCGGGAGATGACGACAAGCGATCTCGCGATCGCAAGTGGGACGAGGAGTACGTCTCTCCTTTTTTTTCAGCCTTGAGCCCCGTTTTCTTTTTAGTCGCACACTGTCCGCTCTCCTTGCTCGGTCGTCGAGGGGGAGCCGAACTGACAAAGTCACCTCGGAGCAGAAGCCTTCCCATCCGCTCGCGTCGGCCGTCAGAGGAGTCGCCCATGTATCCTGCCGTCTTCAGGCCGCCGAACCCCGCCCGCAGCAATGCGTCGGATAGTGGCAACTCGCAGAGCAAGAAGGGCGCCGGAGGAAGGCCAACTGGCTCTTCATCCCCTCGTGGGTTCAGTGACTGGCAAAGGTCCGACGTGAGCGACACCGAATCGTGCATGGCAGACGAGGAAGACCGCGAGAACGACGAGGACGACGACTACTGCGGAGAAGACGACGGCCTCGACGCCGCTGTCATTGCTGCCGTCGACGGCGACCTCGCCCTGGCTGCCTACCTCATCCCACTGCTGCATCGCTCCTTCAGCTCGGCGGTGCGCAGCAAGGTCGAGGCGTGGCAGTGCGGCAGCCCTGTGAGTGGCTCCGGCGGTGGACGGTCGTCTGACAGCCAGCACGCGGGGTCGTCCAGCAGCGGCGGCAACCTGTCTCCGACCACGCCGCGGAAGCGCAGGCGGCGGACCAGCTCGGGCGACGGTGAAAGGACCGGTGACGGGGACGGCGGCGACGACGAGGACGAGAGAGGCTCTAGGAAGGCCACCAGCCACCCAGAGACGCTCGACACGCACGCGCCGCTCCTTGCCTGCCCCTTCCACAAGCTCAACCCGGCCAAATACGGGATCCAGCACGGCGCCACTGCAAGCAACGTCAAGAGCGACTACTATCGCGCCTGTGCCGGGCCTGGGTTCAAGACTATCCAGAGGCTCAAGTATGCACCATCTTTCATAGCATGCCCGCCCGTCTTCCTCCCGCCGGTTTCGCTCGGCGGAGTTGGTATCGTCAATCCTAACTTGCTCAATCGTAGGGAGCACTTGAAGCGGAAGCACACGGTTGTCCAGTGCGAGCGCTGCTACCACATCTTCCGCGGCAACAACCGCGAGGCCTCGGCGCAGCTCACGCTGCACTCACGAAGCGACAGCCCCTGCCAGGTTGGCGACCCGTCGCTCAGGGAAGGCATCAACAACGTGCAGTGGGCGCTGCTCGACAAGCAGAATAGGAAGAAGCCTCAGGAGACCCACAAGCTGGAGAAGTGGTTTGAGATCTGGGAGATCCTCTTCCCCAACAACGACAAGCCAAAGACACCTTGTAAGCCTGCCGTGTTGGTTTCACGTCCAATCATTACCAGAGGCAGAAGAAGCATGGCTAACCTGACGCTCCCCGTTCCTCCCTGACAGGGTACGACGGCCTGTCCATCGCGTCCTCGGGCCAGTCGACTCCCGAGAGCGAGCAGTTCGCCGCCATCTTTGTCAACATCCTTACGCACAAGGTCCGGCAGGGGGACATCGCTCTGCAGGCTGACGAGAACACGATGGGCCGACTCAAGAACGTGGTTGAGCAGACGTTCCGGACCTGGGTCAACACACGCGATGACCTCCAGCTGACGGACGCGTCGTCCAGCCTGGCCGGCAGCGCACTGCAGTCGTCGTCGCGCGTCGGCGGCTCCTCAACGCATCTGTCAGGCCCCTCCAACAGCGCCTCGCAGCAGCTGACGGCGTCATCGCACAGCGGCACACACCTCCCAATCACGCCGGCAACACGCCACCAGCAACATCAGCCACAACAGCAACAGCAGCAGCAGCAGCAGCAGCAATTTCATCCCCACCCGCTCGGCATGCAGCCTGGCGGCGGCCCGCAATACATCGCCATGCCCATGGGCCGGCAGGCGACCCAGTTCCCAGGCGGCATGGGGGCTCCCAACGGTGGCGCTGCCGCAATGCCGCTAGCCAGCTTCAACGGCGCTATGGGGCCCGAGGACATGAGCAACGGCTGCTTCCTAGTCATGCAGCCCTCCTTCTGGGCCCCGACCAACGTTCCGGTCCAGTACCACCAAGCTCTCCCCTTCGCCCCCGTCGGCGCTCCCCACATGGCCCCCTCCGAGTACTACACTACCGGCACTGAAGACAACTATGGACATAGTGGCGCGGAGGACTTTGGCATGTGAGGAAATCGTGATTCGCATTTGAGACGGGATTAGCTTCATGAGGTTTTTTTAATTCTCTTTTCTTTTTTTTCTCTTTTCGTTTTTTTCCCTTCTTTTTCTTTTTTGGCCGCGGATTTCTTTCCTGGGAGAGCGGCGCATGGGTTGAATTTGCGGCATACAGTTTGGTTCGGTGAATTCATGGTAAACAGGTTGTTGGGTTTCTGGGATGGCTTTCGTTGACCTTCCACCTGCATCGTCGTTTCGCTCATGGTTCTTTCGTTATACTCGTGGCTTCTGCAAGCGTCCGCGTGGGGCACAGAATGGCAAGCGATGGATTCCAAACTCTGAATTTCCTGGAGCCACTAATATCAACTTCAATCAATCCTTCCTGCTAGACGCTGGTCTTTTCAAAATCCGCTATAATGAACTCGGCAGCCCTCTCCGCAATCCCATAGACAGCCGTCTGGATGTGGCCGGAAACGAGCAGCGGCATGACGCTGGCGTCGGCCACGCGCAGGTTGGCGGTGCCGTAAACCCTGAGCAGCGGATCGACCACGCCGCCGTCCTGGCGCGGCAGCATGGCGCAGGTGCCGGCCGGGTGGAAGATTGACGACGTGGAGCGCGCCGCCCACGCCTCCCACTCGGCGTCGGTCGCGTCGGGGCCCAGCAGGCCCAGGCCGGGCTCGTACTCGGCGCCCACGGCGGACCTGAGCGGCTCCTTGGTGCCGGCCAGGCGCATCCACTTGGCGCCAGCGACGGAGGCGGCGCGGTCGTAGGCGGCGCTGAGGTAGCGGAAGTCAATGGCGGGCCTGGCGGGGGACGGGTCGCCGGGCCGGAGGTGCACGCTGCCCACGGACAGCGGCTGCATGAGTCCCGACAGGAGCGAGACGAAGTTGGTCCCGTACAGCGGCTGGCCGGGGGCCGGGTAGCCCGTGACGCCCGTGTAGCCGTCGGACCAGATGACCTCGAGCTGCGGGCTCGCGGCGTGCGCGGCCGCCACCATCGCGGCCTTCTTCCTGACCACGGCCGAGGCTGCCTCGTCGGCCGCGACCTCGGCCGCCAGCGCCGCGAGGCGCGCCGCGTCCTCCGGGCCAGCCGCGGCCTGCGCCCACGTGGCGAAGGCGATGCCGCTGCTGCGCGTGCGCAGGACCGAGTCGGCTCCCGCGCGGTACAGGGCCAGCTGCTCGGCCGCGTAGGCGGCGTCGTAGCGGGTTCGGTCCGAGCCCGCGAGGCCCGCGGCCAGCGGGAACACGGTCTGCATGCGCACGTGGTCCTGCAGGTTCTCGCCCACGCCCGGGAGCTCCTCGAGCAGCGGCGAGACGCCGGCGGCGGCCAGGACGGACGCGCGGCCTACGCCAGACGCCTCGAGCAGGGCGGGGCTGTGGAAGGCGCCGGCGCACAGCACGACCTCGCGCCGCGCGCGCAGGGCCGTGCCGTCCGAGAGCGTGACGCCCTCCGCCTCGAGGAGCGGCGGGGACGACGACGACGACGGCGATGGCGGCGATCCGGGCGGGGCCCGGCGCAGGTTGATCTTTGCGACGGCCGAGACCGGGCGCACGCGCAGGCCGGGCCCCGCGAGCGGCAGGTACGCGCTCGCGCTGGTGGAGCGGGTCCAGCCCCTGGCGTCGACGCTGGCGGGCTGGCGGGCGGCGCCGACGGGGTCGCCGCCGAGCGACTCGAGGTTGGCGGGCACGCCCAGGGCGGCCATTGTCTCGGGAAAAATGCGGGCGACGTGCTCGGGCGCCGAGGGGTTGACGACGGTCTGCACGGGCCCGCCGGCGGCCACGCCCTCGTCGCCGTAGGTGCCGGGGAACCTGGTGAAGTTTTGGGCGCGCAGCATGGCCGGGTACATGGAGGCCCAGTTCCAGCCCGGGTTGCCCAGCTCCTCCCAGGCGTCGTACTCGCGCGCGCTGCCGTGGTCCCACACCATCAGGTTCAGGGCCGAGCTGCCGCCGACCAGCCTGCCGCGGGGGTGCGCGATGGAGCGCCCGCCGAGGTGGGGCTGCGGCACCGACGAGAGGTTCCAGTCGAACGGGCCGCCCCAGGCGCGGGGCGCGTAGCCCGGGATGTTGACGTTGTCGTCGGTCTTGGCGGGGCCGGCCTCGAGGAGCAGGATGGACGCGCCGGGGAGGAGGCCCTGGCTCAGCCGCGTGGCCAGGGCGGCACCTGCTGTGCCGCCGCCGACGATGATCTTGCCATTTGACGGTCAGCGACCACAGGCAGAGCGTGCCTGCGGTTCCGAGCTTGGGCTTACATAGTCATAGGTGCTCTCGTCGTTCGCAGAGGGCTCCGGGATCGGCAGAGTGCTCGTCCCGCCGCTCGCTATCAAGGCGAAGAGGACAGCGGCAAATCCGAGCGGGCGCACCATGTTGTCTTCCGATTACTCTTGACGCCTGGGAAGCCGGTGCTTCTGCCGTCAGATAACGACAGCAGCCGCCCAGCGAGGGCGATGCGGGCACTGGCGCCCAGGCCGTGTTTATATCCTCCCTTGGGCCTAGCCGTCGACATCGAAAAGGGGGGGAGAGTTGCGGTGAGGTGCAAATAAATAATACCACCTCCTTCTCTTGGTATCTCCAAAAATTCACAACGGTAAAGGGCGGCAATTGCTTCCGGCAATTGGGCGCGCTTTTGCACCAGAAAAACGAAATGCGGGGTCCTCTTCTAGGCCTAGTGCTTATGCCTAGCGAGTTGTCGGCCGTTGTGCGTGCGTTGCTGGCCTCGCCAGCGCCCTTGGTGCGCATCCGTTCACGTTGCACGGCAGGCCTTGGGCGCGCCGGCGAGCTGCATACCACTGTCACCCTCCCTGGCTTCCCGAACAGGCAGCCCCGCTGAGACCGAGGCAGAGTCCGAGGCATTGTGGGAGCATTCATCGACGGTCTTGGTCGGCCACTTCTCCCTCTTCCACAGAACGTATGTACTCTGGCCTGGGTCATCGCCCGGGCGTGGCAGAATCTATGTTGCCCCCCTTTTTACTTGACCACTAGGCAATGCAGCTCAGGGGCACACAATGCCGCGAGACCAGGAGAGTTGATTTGTGCTGCGCCGTCGGGCCGTTCCGGGGATCGAGATTCCAGGAGGTGGCGGCAATTCCAAGCGCGCAGCAGTGGCTTGTTTTGGCTGTTGGTGCCTGCAGCATTGGTCTCGATGGCGACCCTTCTTGCAGCGGGGGCGGGGCGGCGATTGGCTGAGTGGAGGGTCGCATGTCGTGGGGGCAGGGATTGAGGAATTGCCCGCGACACGCTCTCTCGCCCACACACGCAGGCCCAACCTGTCGAGCAGAGATCTCGCCGGTCACGGACAATTGCTCTCGAGTCTGGACCTGGAGTCACCAAACATCTGGGCCGGCGTGGCGAGTATCTCCTGGATTAGCAATGCCAAGCAGGCTGGCGACACGAGGAAAAGGGGCCGGCGTTTGGCCGTGGCAGCAAACGGAGGAGAGCGAACCTGTTGAAGCGCGCTGGGGAGCCGACTCCAGGGATTGATCGTCAATGCAGTTTTTTTTTTTTTTTTGGTGTGCACGCATGAAGCATCTCTCACGAAACAGGGACGATTGCCGAGATTCTCCAAAACATGGCGCGCCAAACCCACCGTTGTGACCTAAAAATGACCACCTTGCAGGGCGAGGATTTGCGATGGCCTGCTCCCTCCGCCAGGGCCAACATGGAAGCGTTGCCTCCACGGGCGTATAAGAAGCGTTCGTGATTCTCGCCAGAGAGCTCTCGGTTTGGCTGTCCAGCGTCACCAAATCTCCAGCCCTCTCCTCGTTTCCTACTTCCACCTTTAATTCTCCCCGATTGGCCGGTCCAATATTTTCATTGCCTTTAACCTCGCCTTTTAGCTTCTTGCCGAAAACCGCACATGCCGTCTTCCCCCACGGTCCAAACACCAAAGCAGCAACAATGCAGTTCAAGGCTCTCCTCGTCGTCCCCTTCGCCGGCCTCGCCATTGCCTCCCCCACGCCCGCTCCTTCCCCGGACAAGCTCGCAGACCGCATCAAGGCCATGGAGCGCAACGGCACCAAGTGCCGCCCTGACCGGGGCATCACCCTGTGCGACGACTTCCAGGGCAGTCTCTGGTAAGAGAAATACCCTGCTGGCGCAGTGCCTGCTTCCGTACTGTTTGTTGATCTCCCGGCAACTGACCAAGAAAAATAGCACCATCGGCAAGAACGGAAACGGCGGCGCCTGCCTCTTTTAAGCGGAGGAGGAACATTTGATACCCAGGCGAGACACGATACGATACCCGCGAATCAAGAGATTTGGGAAAAGCAAAGGAGAAGTAGGGAATGTGGGAGGATCCAAATGGAGGCTTGGTAGAAGGGTGGAAAGGCATTCAGATGAGAGTCAATAAACTCGCTTGATGCTGTCTACTAGTGCTCAGCGCTCGGTTTTGGTGACCGTGCGATTCCGTCTTGCATGCCGATAAGGTATATCCAGGTTGAGGGTTGACATTAATGACTGGGCGGCTGACCAAGTGGCGTGGCAACCCGGCAGCTGATATTCTCGACCGGTTACTGGTCATTTATCTGCAACTAGACAGGTACGTATAGTTTTCCGGGATGGTCTAGACCTAGCTCCTCTCTTGGGCGGACTGTGCTCACTCATCCTCATGACACAACACTTTCCCTCACCAAACCAGAGAACCCGGGTTTGAAGAATACGGCCGCTTCCGGCTCCGATTCCTGGCTCTGTTGCGTCTGCTCCTGGTTTTTATTGCGGCGCTTATAGGACATAGTGTACTCGGCATCGGTCCATCCGATCTCTCCTGTCCTCGGGGAAATACCTTGTTTTCTGGGCAGCCGCAACACAAGGTACTGCCAGGAACCTTTTCTGCCAGATTATGCCCAGATTCCCAAATAGTTCTTTAATTTCATGTGGCGAGAGCCCCCGACCCCTGATAAAGTTGCCAAGGGCTTTCCCCTAATCCGATAGTCTGAACCCGATCCGGCGAGCTTGAAGGGGCATCCAGTGGCGCTCTGGCCATAATTCTTGTCGTGGCTGCAACTTCTCACTACATATCTGGTTGGCTCGACGTCGGATAATGTCCAGGTTTCCCCAAAGCATCATCAGATGGCCCACTTCTGCCACATGAGCGGGATGCAACGATGAGTTCCTTCCCTAAAACATTTCCAGTTTTCCTCGGCTGTTTGGCTGGTCCGACAAATGGGCCAAGTTAGTCGCGGGCAGTCAAGCAGTGGATCACCCACAATACGACGATACCCTGCCGTGAGCCCGACGAGCCTGATCCAAGGTAGTGCAACGTGCACAAGAGCCTTTGAAGTCCTGTTGCAGGGGGCGAGAACCGCTTCGGGAGTATCGCTCCTACGGTGGAGCCTCCTCACCGTGGGGAAGCCCAGGTGGTGCAACAAGATCTTCCGTCGCCACGGGCTGTCTCGGCTGGGGAGCAGAGCAGGCAGAGAGGATGAATAGCGGCGGCAAGCAGGGGCCTCACCTTGGCGCCCTCGTGTTCCTGGCTGCAGCGGCAAAGATCACCGTGCGCATCGCCAAGTCAGGTGGTGAGGAGTGCTTTTTGTCGCATGAAAATGGCCTCGCGTCCAGCCCACCCACGCAGAGGCCAGCGCAGCTGTGGGCTCTGAAAATGAAAAATGCGTGGTTGTTGACTCTGATCCTCCAATGTTTCACATCCAAGAAGTCCGGGGGCAGACACGCACCGAGCTAAGGCCGCGTCCGGTTAAGCGCTCGGCGGATAACCCTCCGTGAGATCGGCAGGGGTGAGAATACGACAAAAGCGAAACCCCCCCGGCATCCAGCAGCCAAGCGGGGGCGCGATGGCAGAGGGTCCCGGTGGCGGTGACTGCACCCAAGAGGCAGGGCGGGCGCTGATTGCTACGCGTAAAAGCCGGCGCGCGACGTGGGCGCTCGCTGCTCGCCGGGTGGCGGCGGTGGCGGGCGAACCAAAGATGGCGCCCGCAGAGGCAAGCACAGCAGCAGCGCCCGCTGCGCCAACCCCAGGATCCCGGTAGTTGCTCCCCCGTCCCCCGCAGTCTGGAGAAATTTGGTCCGCGCTCGGCTGGGGGAGCCGCGGCCACGACGAGGTGCAAGCCCACCCACCCCCAGTTTTCCCGTACGCCATCCGCCCGCACGCGAGTGGACGGAATAATTGCGGCCAGGACAGGGCGACGGGTATGGGGCGCCACGGCATGATTGGTCCGCCCCTGTGATCCGCACGGCTCTTTCCAGCCCAGGCCAGGCATTGCCATCCCAGGGAACACGACTGTTTTGGGCACATGGAACGGGGAACCGCACTGCGATGCTGCCGTTGCTCTGCGATGCCGCGTATATATAAGATGGACGGAGGGGCCGTAGACTGGCTGGCTGGACCGTCTGTCTTCTGCAGCACGGCCAGCCAACCCACCCCCCTCCAGTCCGCGTCCATCCCCGTCTCAGCAACCTCGAGCAAACGGCCGCCGTTGAGCAGAGCAAGCAACAAAGAAGAACAAGAAACCTCCCCCTCACGCTTCACCATGAGGTTCTTCGAGACTGGCGCCGCGCTCCTCGCGTTCGCGGCCTCGGCGGCGGCGCAGTGCGCGCTCCCGTCGACGTACCGCTGGACGTCGACGGGCTCGCTCGCGGAGCCCAAGAACGGGGCGGCCTCGCTCAAGGACTTCTCCGTGGCCACCTACAACGGGCAGCACCTCGTGTACGCCACCACGGGCGGCTCGTCGTGGGGCTCGGTCGCGTTCGCGCCCTTTAGCAACTTCGACCAGATGAACTCGGTGTCGCAGACGCGGCTGCCCAACAACGCCGTCGCGCCCTCGCTCTTCCTCTTCCGGCCCAAGAACATCTGGGTGCTGGCCTACCAGTGGGGGCCCACGGCCTTCTCGTACCGCACCTCGAGCAACCCGTCCAACGTCAACGGCTGGTCGGGCGTGCAGCCGCTCTTCACCGGCAGCATCTCCAACTCGGACACGGGTCCCATCGACCAGGCCGTCATCGGCGACGGCACCAACATGTACCTCTTCTTCTGCGGCGACAACGGCCGCATCTACCGCGCCCAGATGCCCTACGCCAACTTCCCCGGCAACTTCGGCTCCGGCTCCACCGTCGTCATGTCCGACACCAAGAACAACCTGTTCGAGGCCGTGCAGGTCTACACCATCGCCGGCGGCTCGGGCAACGCCCGCTACCTCATGATCGTCGAGGCCATCGGCTCCCAGGGCCGCTACTTCCGCTCCTTCACCGCCTCCAGCCTGGGCGGCTCGTGGACCGCCAACGCCGCCTCGGAGCAGAGCCCCTTTGCCGGCAAGGCCAACAGCGGCGCCTCGTGGACCAACGATATCAGCCACGGCGAGCTGGTCCGCAGCAACCCGGACGAGACCATGACCATTGACGTCTGCAACCTGCAGTTCCTGTACCAGGGCCGCGCCCCCAACTCGGGCGGCGACTACATCCGCCTCCCCTACCGCCCCGGCCTGCTTACCCTGCAGCGTTAAGCACTGTCCGTCGGTGGTTTGGGAGGAAGGGTGGAAGGGTCAAGGCTCCGTTGTCCATGACGTTTTTGGCATAGGCCGTGCACAAAGCAAAAGAGAAAAAAGGCGCCCGCTCAGGGGCTTTGGGATGTGTACATGGGACAAATGTGCCACGACTATTTTGTACATAACTTTGTTTCTTCGATTCTCTGCAAATATTTTACCTGATCTTTCCGTCTCGGTGCCGCCCGTCGTCTGGTGAACATGGGATTGCTGCCTGCCCGTCTTCTCTGCATGGAACCAATTCGCTGCATAAACAGATGAACCAGTCCTGTTCAGCCATCATCCCCGCTGCTTTCACGCCACGCCATTCCAGTGTCAATTCCATGCGCTCCTGACAGCCTGCACATTACTCAAGGCAGGGCACTTCCGCCGTGTTTGGCGACGTCGGATGCGAACCGTTCGCGATATCAATGCTATATCGGGCAAGTAGACGATCCAATAAATCCATGTTCTAGGGTGCTCCAATTTTACATGACCCCATGTGTGCCGCTTAGGGATCCAGAAAGTGACATCCTTTGTAGAACACCTCGAGCAGACAGGCCGAGAGCTCCACAGTTGAGCCTAGAAAGTCCCTGAATCCCTCTCGATGATGCTCCCAAGTTTTTGATTGACACACCCAGGCGATAGGAATATCCCAGGAGCATTCCTCTCCCGAGACAGACTCTTGTGATTCTGCGGTGGTCCAAGATGAGGAGGGGACGATGCCCATTGTGTGCCGTTTGTTAATTACCCACTTGGTGGGGTCGGAATCCCCGATTTGGGAAATCCCGGGCACCAACGTCGTCTAATGTGTCAAGCCTCATCTCATCCAGGTCAGGTGATTTTGCCGGGGGTTTCTTGCTCCTTGGCTTGTTGCCATTTCCTTGCCGTTTTGACTGGTAAACCACAATTTTGGACCACCCACAACCCTGGCGGCGCATCGACGTCTTTTGCCGGCCTGGCCCTTGCAGGACAGCGGCTTTTCCCCCGCACGCAAGACCCACACATCGCAGAGAGGCACTCAGGCCCAGGCCCCGCAAGAAAATACAGCTTGGGGCGTCTGAGCGCCAAACGGCATCTCCAGATACGTCACAGCCCGAAAAAGCTCGACCAGCCGCGACAAACGCCGTCACGTCAGCCTCTGTGCCTCGAGACGGGATGCACCATGAGCCATAGCTGGGGCCTTGCAGCAACCAGGAGCCTTTCCCGCCAGGCGGCCCGCTTGGCAAGGGCTCCCTTGGAAAAGGAGGCCGCATGGGTGCGGTCGTTGCCATATCGGCTAGCCTTCTCGGCTCTGATACCCAAGCAGGGAGACCTCGGCAACAATCTTCGCGATGAGCTGGCCAAGCTGTTGGGCAAGGTGTATCCCACCAAAGAACGAAAGCATGATAGCCCTCCGGATACCGAGGACCAGCCTGGGGTGAAACTTAGCCGCGAACAGTCAGACCTGGTCGACCTGGTACTCAGCGGCAAAAACGTCTTCTACACGGGTCCCGCGGGCTGCGGCAAGACGACCGTGCATGAAAGCGTTCGTCTCAAAACTCAAAGAGAAGGGCAAACGAGTCGATGTCGTAGCCCCTACAGGCATCGCGGCCAATCTGATCGATGGGCTCACAACATGGAGCTACATGGGCTGGAATCCGGGTGATAACCGACAACATCTCAAGGAACTAAAGAATAGGTCTGAGTGGAACAGTCACGCGAGGAAGAGGCTACGGAAGACCGATGTCTTGGTCATCGACGAAATCAGCATGGTCGACAGCAACTACTTCTACCGAATGAACGAGGTTATGAAGCATGTGCGCACCGAAGATTATGCCCCCGGACCCTTCGGCGGCGTCCAAATCGTGGTTTCGGGCGACTTCCTGCAGCTGCCTCCGGTGAAGCCATTCCAACACTGCCCCGAGTGCGGAAGAGACCTCGAACCTGACGACAGAAACACCTCATTCACCTGCACAGAGGACGTTGATGAAGAAGAGGAAACGCCAGCCAGCACAGAGGAGCCGGAAGATAGCATGGGCATGTCCATCTGCATCGAGGACTCGGATGACGGAGATGACGCCTTTGTCGACCCCCCTCGACTGCCTTGTCCGAAGCCAGGCAGCAGCTACCTCGAGGTCGACAAGTGGGCTTTTCGAAGCAGTGCCTGGGAAGAGTGCAACTTCAAGCACGTGCAGCTCTCCACTGTGCACCGCCAGAAAGAAGACATGTTCCTCGACATTCTGCAAAAATGCAGGCTTGGAGTGCCCATGAACCAGGACGAGATAGACCTCCTGGCAAACCACCCCAGCTGCAAAGAGAATGCGGTCAGCCTCTATTGCACAAACAGGGAGGCGGACCTCGTGAACCGACGTGAGTACAACCTCCTCACGACGGAGGAGTACCACTACAAATGCGTCGACGGAATCTACGGCCTGGACATGGACGACAAAAGTCACCGCCGGTTTCTCCGCCTGGCGAGGCTCGACGAGAAGGACGCGGACGAGGACCACGAGACGCTCCACGAGTTCCGGGACCACAGGTACGCCAAGAAGCTCAGCCTCCGCGAAGGCATGGCCGTCTGCCTGCTCGCCAACATTGACTTCGAGGCCGGGCTCGTGAACGGGAGCCAGGGCATCATCTGCGGCTTCGAGCAGATGCACGCCGGCAACACCGGCGTCGGGCCCGGCAAGTTCCCGGACCTGCGCGAGCTCGGGACGGGCCGCTTCGTCGGGGCCGCCGACAAGAAGCTCTGGCCCGTGGTCCGGTTCCACAACGGCGTGACGCGCGCCATCTCGGCCGACTGCCGGGTCGACGAGAGGGGCCCCCACGGCTCCACGTGCGAGGTCCTGCTCTGCCGCACCCAGATCCCGCTCATGCCGGCGTGGGCGCTGACGGTCCACAAGTCGCAGGGCATGACGCTCGACCGCGTCGTCGTCAACCTGTCCAGGGCCTTTGCCGACGGCCAGGTCTACGTCGCCCTGTCGCGCGTCCGCACCCTCGAGGGGCTCACCATCGAGGGCGACCTCAGGAGGCTGAGGTGGGGGGCCGCCGCCAACAAGCAGGCAAAGGCGTTCTACAAGTCGGTGTTTGGCCCTGCAGAGTGAGTGTAAATGGCACATGTCGGGCCGTGAAGCCTTTTTTTTCTTTGGCGTTTTCTGGAGTTTGAGAACGGGGCTGGAAGGATTGGGCATAGACATGATACCTCTATTTGGTTGAGATACCCATGCACAGGATACTACAGGATAATAGACGCAGAGACGCAGAGACTGGGCGTGTTTGCATATAACAGGGATTTTTTTTTCAAAGAGCCGAGGACTAGATCTAGATGCAAGGCACAGAATATCAACTCCACCTGGCAAAAAAGTCTCGCCACATCTCTTTGAACCCATAATGCGGCGCCTTGGAGTCATAGACCCTGGCCTTGTGCTCCCACCCCTCCCCGCCGAGCCTGGCCAGGACGCCCTTGGGGCCGCCCGCGCCAGAGTCCAGGGGCGACCGCTGCGGCCGCCTCGCGCGCTCCCTGATCGTGTCGGCTAGCAGCGGCGCGACCTCGGCGAAGCAGGCGTCGAGCTCGCGCTGGAGCGTAAAGTAGGGCTTCTTGGCCAGGTCCGGCGCCATCAGGTTGTAGGACCGCGTGATGCTGTTGAGGTTGTCGACTGCCAGCTCCATGTACGCCTTCTCCGTCGCCTCCCAGGCCGGGTCCCGGAAGGGGTGTGGCGCCATCCAGGCCGTCGCCGGCGGCTTGGTCTCCGTCCCGGGACCCTTGACTTCCCCACGGCCGCCGGCGACGGCCTGGAT